>PTFA01000098.1:1437080-1571662 GCA_003342895.1 Casuarius casuarius | reverse complement strand
AAAAAAAAAAAAAAAAAAAAAGGAAAGGAAAAAGCACTTACAGCTTGAGGAGCCAGAAATAATGATCTAGGTGCAGGTGTTTTGTCAAAGCAAAAAAGGGAGGAACTTTAGACTAGAAGGACCATCTGAGAACTCCACAATCAGGCAGTAATTTCTACTTTTAAAAGAGTTAAGCGTCTTTCTTGAGAGGGACCTCACTTGAGGAATTCCCACTCCAAATGGCTAATGTCTTAAGTATGCAATTCAATAAGGAAATAAAATCGGTCGAAAACAGACATTCATGTTTCAAGTCTTGGAACAGAAGTCTTGATTCTGCTTCTACGTTAGGAGCAGCTTTCCCATTAGCTTTGATTAGGAGACACTTYGGTTCAAAATCTTTTACAAATATGTTCAAAAGGTAAATGAGGAACAGCAGCGGTTACGGAAATGTCCAACAGCAAATAGAGTAAGACAAGGTAAATGTAGACCTTGATCTAGCAAACAACCTGTTGATGTGTTTAACTTTGAAGTGAATAGGCTTCTAACGCATGCAAAATTAAATATATGCATAAGTCATCTCCTAGGATCAAAGCTTAGGTGAGTGACAACCTGGCCCTCAAGCATCAGAAAAGGAATTTTTAAAATTAGCCAAGAGAATGAGGTTGAAAAAGCAAGGGAAGGAACATGATCAACTTTATTTCAATTTCTTCAGGTCTGTTGCAGCTCAAAGACRTGCAGTGGCCAAAAAGAGTTCAGCTTTTACAAAGGTCACGTCAAGGCTGTTCACTCTCTAGATTGCCATGACTGCAGGAAAAGCAAAGTCTTGTCTTCCYGCTGTGGTGCCTTTGAACTGCTGCCGGCTGCCTGTGCAGGTGCAGCTCCGCTCACCTGGTAGCTGAAACCCCTCTTTGAGGTACGCGGCTGCTAAAGGAGACCTGAATTAAAAAATAAGGAAAATAAAAATGAGTGTATGGATAGGTAAAAGCTTCAAATCAGTCACTTCAGTAAGAAGAATATCAAATAAATTTCCATAATTTGCTTCTTAGGCCCTTTGCCATAGATAAAAATGCTATTGCCCATCACTGAGAGTTATACAACATCCAAAAATATATATTTACACCTCTTACGGATGTTACTTCACACATCCTGGAAGCACAAAGGGCCTTTCAAGTTGAAGTAATTTTTATTGCAAAGGCATTATATTTCTTTCAGATAATTAAAGTGACCTAAGGACCCTTCTTTTAGTCATTTAAATTTTTTTTCCATTACTCCATTTTAAGAAGAGATTATTTGGTTTACTTAGGAAATTCATTTATATTTTAGCATGATAGAACTTTAAGTGGCCTCCCTACGGTGAATGCTTAGGGGAAACAGGTCCACCTCTGTATTTGATGAATCATTTAGTTTAATGCTCATATTAAAAAGTAGCATGAAGCAGAATAGAGTGTAATCACAGTTTAGCGCTTATTTAAACATTTTTGCTAGTGTCTTCTATCCATGCAGCTGAACTACACCAAGCATCACAAAATGCTGGGCCCAGAAAACTCAATCAAGCCTCCCCTTCAGCTGTGATTTACAATGAAAACTSCAACCTCCCTTCTCTAACAGTTAATATTTAGGTGACCACTAAATCTAATGTACGATGGAAATGGCTGGGGGGAAAAAGCGAGACTGAATGCTTATATATGGAGCCTCACCATATATTTATCAAGCTGCATGGCAAAGCCAGTTAGGATGTCCACCACCACTGTTCTCCCTGGACAAACTCTTCACAGCATGAACATATTTAAGCAACTGAAGAGAGGGGAAACCTCAGGTTTTGTTAGTGCCCACAGAAGCAGTGGTTACATAGCCCTCCCAAAAAGCTGATGATTTCTTTAGACTGCTCTTATTTACAGAATCATATTTGTTGCATGAGTGTCCAATGCTGCGCTAATAAAAAAAGTGTATGTTATGCTAGGTTTTGCATAAATATGGAGAAATAGGGGTGTCCTTGCCCTGCTTTCTGCTGAAGAGCTTAATAAAGTCTAACTAGAGAAGACAAGCACCAAACTGCGGTGAGTGGACAATAACGAAGCAGAGCAAAAACGATAGCAAATGGCATGTGTTTACTTTCAGCACATCTTTTCTCTGGTGAGGAGAAGGAAGCGATTGTTAACTAGATATTTTCATATGAATTGGTCATAATTTTAGGTCCCAAGTATGAAACTCTTGTTCTGATTATGTAGTTACCATAGTAACTCGTACTGTATGAATGAAATCAATCATTTTATATTTCTAATGCAATTACCTGGCCTTCGTCACTGTAGTATTTGAGCATTTCTAAATGTACTTCTACTCTAAATGCACCTGAGCTGGTTRATGATGACACCACTGCCACTACTGTGACTAATGTTATGCTCAAAATCTTGCTTATGGGCAAAGAAGAAGCTCACCTTACATATATAAGCAAAGCCAAGAAATTATTGTTAGTATAATTGAAATCTTAGCAAGCTAATTAAAGAATCATCATAAGTCTAGATCTAATTATTACAGAACAAGAAATAATAATAGTGCAGTTAGAGTACTTCTATAAAGAGAAAGTCTCAATGCAATATAATATTGCAATGACTAATGCAATATTATGCAATAATATTGCAATAATGCAATGAAAATTGTAACACACACATTTCTTGATTTCTATGCCCTTTTCCTGGTGCTGTGCTCGCCCTTCCTCTGCTCCCCGGAGTGTCGGAGCCAGCCGCCCCGGGCAGCACCCCAGTGAGTGCGTTGGTCACCACTAGACATTGAAGCAGGAAAACTACCCCTTTCATTTTCAGAATTTACTGAAAAGTAACTGTTCCATTACATTCACATGGTGAGAATGAGATGTTCTGGCAGTAGCTACCGGTTCCAGTGTTCTGGAAAATGTCAGACCATGTTGCAGTACAGTAAGCGTGCGGTAGCGACCTTAAGTGCCTGATGATTTCCAGCTCTCTGATTAATGGAGTTCATCATGAATATGACCAGTTCGGTGAATAGGCATCTGATTTTGATGAAAATGAAACAGTTTGAGCAGAGACCAAAGACGTACTTCAAAAGTTAGCCAGCCATTTGATTAAAATGGTTAATAATATTTGTTTAAAACCTGTTTCTTTTTTTTTTAAACCCTGAAAAAARTCATCATTTACATTGCTTCAGTCTGCAGCTGCAGCTCACCGTGAACAAAAGAGCGAGATGAAGGTGGCAGGAGCTGTCGCTGGCTGATGCTTTCTGCTCACACGCCTTTCCCCATCTCCCGGCAGAAGGGGTATTGCAGTAGTCAGCGCTGTAACAGCCTGACCTGCATCTTGTGTCTGCGAGGTGCTAGAGCCAGAAATCGTTTTTTTTTTCCTGGAGTGTGTAGGCAGCCAGATGCCTAGTGAGTGTGAGGCAGAAAGGGCTGCTGCTCTGTTTTTTATGGCTTTAAGTCTCCCTTTCTGGCAACTGTTTCCTCCACTTTCTTGCTGGCACTGGAGGAAATCCCAGGACCTCTGTGTGCTCTGCCTTCCCCATGGAAGTACTCCAGGTGCTGACGGACTCAGCAGGATCACCGCTCGGCAGCGTTTGGGGGCTGAGGAAGCTAGGAACTAACTCTTGTTTCAGTTATTTGAGGGAATCCTGAAGTGCTGGTGGGAAACTTTAGATGCTGCAAAACTGAAAAGTTGAGGGAGGTCCCCACATCTTAGGAAGCTCTTTGGAAAATGTCAGCCCAGAAAGTGCTCAGCGTTACTTGCTCTCCAAATCTGAAGACAGCTCCAGAAGACTACTAAGGTTTTTGTGCAAACCAGTGCCTGCAGTGGTGCATGCTGGTTTCCACCGAGAGCAGGAGGATGTTTAGTAGGGTCCAGGCAAGGTCCAGGTGCTGCCACAGGTCCAGCCACAGCCAGCACAGCTGCTAGCTCCTGGCTGAGGGACTTGCAAAAACAGTGTGGAATGAACGCTGGTAAAAATTAAATCAAATTAAATTAAAATTAAAAATTAATTGAGTGCCCTATTGTACATTAATACTTAAATTTGCAAGAGCTAAAGTGAATTCCTCATCAAATGCTCCAAGTAACTGTACATCTAAAGGCTATAATAAAAATGTGAAGTTCCACTGAAGACAGTTAACCAGTTAACTAGCTAATGTCAGAGTTACAAGCCTATAACATCTCTATAGCAATTTCTGGTGGGACACAACATACAGGTAAGTAATAACACCCTGTTTCACAGAGAACAGACAGATACAATTGCACCTTTGGAAAACTGTCACCAGAGCATTGCTGGCACACGCGGATAATCAGAAGTCAGGAAGATCACTCTGACAGGTATGAACTTCTCAGCGAGTTAACCTCAAGTGAGTCTCAGGACTGCGTATTAGGGTTTGAAACCTCTGCCAGATGTGTGGATGCCGAAGTGCTGTTACAATTCGACAGCAGCTGGGTACCGCACACAGCACCTTGGACCAGGGTTACTCCTCTAAAGCCCCAGAAAGCTGGTATCGGTCAGGGCTTCGTCGCGTGTCCTGGCTCAGACCATATTGCTTTCCAATACTCTATTGGACTCCAAGTCTGCAGAGCCACTAACCACTAGGAGTTGGGGAACTGCCTGGATTTAGCAAACCACTCTTCTCTGGAGGTTGGTAAAAGGCCAAGAGATCTCTTACCTCCAGCAGGCTGTTTGAAATCCAGCCCAGCGAGGTAACCCACATTAGCGGTAATGCAAAACCATTAATATCAAAAGGCTTTTCTGTTACGTGTAGAAAATGAATTAGTCTCAGTTCAACTCATAAGGGAACACAGTTACATTTTTGGCACCAATAACTACTTTCCCTGGCAACCCCTGCAAGAACAAGTACATTGGCAAGAAGCAGGTAGTGCTTCAGCTGCTCTTCCTCAGCGTAGCTCTTGTTCCTGGCTTGAGAGCTGTTGAAGGTGCTTAAGGTCTCCTATGCCAAGCCTAGACATCCTCCTACAGCCTTGAGGGGTGGAAAATCAGCCTCTTCGCAAGCACTCCACAATTCATCATAAAAACCCACAGCAGCTGTGTATGGGGATGAAACAGGGACTGGGGATGAAAAACTGATTTTTGTGAAAGACTCCTTATATTTGTAGGTATATGTATATTTTTGAGCACAAGATGCACAACAGCAAGGCAGGTGTGTGCTAATACCTTGCTGGAAAACAGTCTTGACCTCTAGGGGTTCGTAGCTCGTGGACCTTCAGAGATGGCCAACTCTCTTCTTCGGTTAGTAGCTTCTTCCATCGACAACAGCTTTATATGAGGAACCCTGAAAGCCAGTGGAAGTCTTTATAATCTTCATGTCTTCTTCATTTTTGCTGCGAAAAAAAGAAAAGAGACAGGACAATAATCAGGAAAGAAAGGGGTTGTGTTTCCACTGTTAAGAGCTCGTAAGAAATATTTAATGTTAAAGACACGGGCCATTAGTTCCTCAAGGAATTTATTCTTTGTTACTGCTGCTTTACAGCTCTTATCTACTCTGATGTGAAGATGGGGTGGGACTGCAAGTCAGGTCCCTGAAGGGATGTTGCAGGTAGATTTAACTACATTTGCTCCTAGCTCGAGGAGATGATTGAGAAAATTGTAGGCGCGTTTTCTGGCTGACTTTGTAAATACAAATAAACCAATTTTGAAAACATCTCAAGAATCATCCATCATGATTAATCTTTGGCATAATGGCTCAGTGTACATTAATGTGATAAGAGATGTTACCTGAAGACTGAAAATAACAATTAAATCAATACCTCACAGCAGTTTCGCATGCTTCTTTTCTGAGGCTATAGTAAGTTGAATAAGTTGTGTAAGTATAGCAGGACTTGCGGTTCCTGAGTGGAATAAATAACATGACTTGGAGCTTTTAAGAAGCTTTTCATGCAATAATGTAGTGTACATTTACACATGAAGTTGTTTAAAATAGTCTAAATGAAAATGCAAGGAAGAGAAGAGGCAAACTGTTATTTGCAGCTTTGCCCTGTCTGCTCCAGGCGTACTTCTGCAGAATTTTAGCACTTCCCTTCACCTGAGAGCCCAGTAACCTTTATAAATGGCAGTAAAGGCTCACGATATCCTTCTCAGCTGCACTTGCGGGTGAGAATATTGAACACTCAGCTCCAAAACTGGCACCAAGCCACTCAAGACAAACACAAATCTTCACCGAGGCTTAACAGTTGTTGTGTGTGCTTTGGTTCTCAGTCCTACCTCTACAGCAAAGCCCTAAAAATTCTGGACACATCCTGGACTTGGCAGTATCGCTTTTAAGCAAATGACTATAAATAATAGACTCAAAACTTGTGCACTGTCTAGTGCTTCCTGAGATCTTGCAAAAGGAATAAACCAGCTGCTGTTAATACAGAGCTGGGTGACAACCTTTTTTCTTCCTCCTACACTTTCCTTCCCCCAAAATGCTAGAGAAGGTCATGATCATTATTTTACAGAATCACAGAAGAGCTGGGGTTGGCTGGGAGCCCTGGAGATCCCCTGGTCCAACCCCTGGTCCAGCAGGGTCGGCCAGAGCAGGCTGCCCAGGATTGTGTCCAGGTGGGTTTGAAGACCTCCAAGGATGGAGACACCACAACCTCTCCCTGGGCACCCCGGTTCAGTGCTCACTCTTGCAGTAAGGAATTGCTTTCTTATGTTCAGATGGAATTTGCTGTGTTTCAGTTCGTTCCCTTTTCCAGTCAGTCTTGGATTTTGATAAATATTTAGGCTGTTTAAAGGGTAGATATGCTAACATAAGGGCAACACACACATCTAGGCTGTGCTAGATAACAGCTGATCATGTTTCCCTCCATGACTCACCCTTTCTTTTTTATGGGATTCATTCTGCGTTATAACAAACATAAAAAAATATTTTTGCTGCAGTATGTGAAAAAAAAATAGAACACTCAAATTAAGTTTTCCAAGATTTCAGTTCTGTGGGTATATAAAATTCTGAAGTAGCCAGAGCTGAAGAACCAAAAAAAATGTGTTGAAAAATACTCAACTATTTATGAAACCCTAAGGCAAAATACCAAATATTAGTAACTAACAAACATGTCTGAGCAGTTGAAGCCATCCTGCTCTTGGAGTCTGCCTTGCCTGGTTTGTCCCAGCCCACACTGGGATTTGATGCATGTTGAAGGAGGTTTGACTTAGTTTCAAATATTCTCACAGAAGGCCCAGGCAGCTCACCTCTATTTGACCATTTAATACTAGATTTCCCACATTGGACATTCGCAGATATTTGTGGCTCCATTTTGTTCACAGCCAACACAGTGATACATATACACAAGGCAAATGCATGTGATGTGCCTCAAATAGCTCGCAAGCATGCAGTGGACAGCAGATGCAGATGGCTCCACTTTTTTCTTCATTCATACTTCAAAAGTATAAAAAAGGGTGCCAATAAGTATGGAAAACTGTAAGCAAGGAAGAGAACATCATCTTTTGACTGGGTGTATTTATACCTGGTATTTTATATCTATTATTTTTTATTTCATATGTGTTCTGTTGTCCAATGATGTTCAGTAGCTTTGTTTCACAGTTAAAAATTAATAAACATATTTTCAAATAGAAAGCTCCACAATAGAAAAATGGAATGATAAGTCCAATCTCAGATGCCAAGCTCACAAAGATAGCTCAGGCTAAAGGTTCTTGAAGAAAACACTTACTGGTAGCCAAAAATCTTATATTTTTAAAAGTTATTGTTGTCCCAGTTAAGTCCCGTTATCGTCCTGGAATACCTGACATGCAAGTTGATAGGAGAGAAATCAGTGATGAAGTAAACAGCTCCATTTCCTCAAGTTTTTGAAAGACAGGTTGTTGCTACAACAGATGTTAAGGACTGGATGTCAAAACTATTTTGCCTCTTTGTCTAAATATTAGAATGATCTTCCTAATAATCATAATGGACTCACCTGACCTTAAAGTCTCTAATTACATGAATCCGTCACAAACCTGGAAACAAGGCTATCCAATGGAAGCATCTCCAAAGCCTCCTACACATGCAAGACTTCCAGGCTGAAAATTCAGAAACCCAGTGTTTTGTTTCTGAGTCTGTCCATCAGCATGGACAAGGACAATAACGCAGCGTGACTTTACTGATGCAGTGTGATAGCTTTACCTGCTGTTTGGTCACATAATCGAGCACAATTTCAGCATTGCGAGAATGCCCTTAGACTTTTGCTAACTTTAAGGTGTCATGCAATGTGACAAAGATTCCTCTTTATCTGTGGCATTGTCTTTATAGTCAAGAGCCTCAAGAGACAAAATAAAAACATCTTCAATGTAAGAACAGGGCTGGAAAGGCTGCCAGGACTTCACTCACAGACAAGCGTAGCCAGCAAAGATCAGCACAGTAATGGGCACTTCCATGACAAGCTGTTTTCTTTCTCCTGAAATACACACTGGGGCCAAGCTCTTRAATGGCAGCGCAATGGGGAACACCTCAATTATGCGAGTCCACCTGAGCCTAGGAGATACTGGTGGCGTGAGCTGCACTTTAGCATCTCTGAATGCAAAACATGCTTGGGCATTATTGGATTCTCCTAAGACTACTGGAATAAAATTGTTTTACAAATCTTAATCTCACATCCACTGAAGTCAACATAACTCTCAAACGACTTGAGCGATTTCGGACCTCATCTTCAAAGCGCTATGATTGTGGCTGCTACTACCTCATGTTTTTTTTTTTCCTCTCCTTTCAGATTTGTTCTGTTGTATTTTCCTTACTTGTTCATTTGACAGATTGGCAATAGTGTTCGTGGGCTGGCACCTGGAACCAGATGAAGGTTACTTGCAAAGTGCAGTAACCCGTTYACCCTGCCTCCTCTCTGTGTTTATTTTCTATAAATGACTTGATGCTTATCTTGCAGCAGGAGATCATTACCAGTTACAACATTCATTTCCAATGACATTATCACTTTGTTATTTCATTTTCATAAAAAGGAATCTATTTATTGCTGCACTGTGAAAAAATAAAAGCCAGTGATTTAATTAACTAGTAACTTGGCTTGAATATTTCATAGGACTCTGGCTGCGAATTCCAACAAAGAGAAYATTTTCAGATGACTTGCTTAAGAAYTGACTTCAGCTAATTCTCAGCAGACACATGTAAGCATGTCAGAATTCACTCTACTTTTGCACTATATAGCTGCTTATCTTTCCATTATCTCTCAACACCAGTGTTTACTCCAGCACCTGGAAATCTCAGATGCCACAGTGTTTCTTTTGGGATAGGTACTTAAACGAGCACTTAATAAGATACCATCTTCACTCTAAATAAGCAGTGGGAACCAATGACAAGAAGAAAAGCTAGGCAAAATGTGTCAATAAGGTCACTTGTTAGGTTATATCTGGAGCCAGGAATAAACCTGGGTCTCCTGGCATGTATTCTGGTGCACTTCTTCCTAGGCTTTGCTACATCTATCTAACAGCCGCTCATCTGACAGCCAAAATTCATGCTATATGGAACCTTTCCAAGTCCACTTACCTTTTTCTATATCATGACAAGCAGTTATTCTTAGAGAGAAGAGCACACAGTTAAAGAACCTGTTTCTTCCACTCATTATTTACAAAGAAAAAAGTGATACAGCAAAACAGGGCAAAATTCACCTACACATGAGGAATCCTCTGCCCTACCCAGGACTTCCAGGATGGGCAGAGTGTCCTGGCTGGATGGGTCAGGACATCACTGGTGGCTCCAGCCTGAACAGGAGGTGTAGAGGACAGGCAGGAAAATTTTGAGGGTGGCAGCCTTGGTCTTGAGGGGCCTATATTGCACCTCTGCTGCATCCAAAAAAGTTCTGTAGGCAYGTACAGGTTTGTCTGAGCCAGCAGAGACCTGACCTGGTAAATCTGCACTTCACAACACACTTGCTACCCCTGACTGAGGTGTAGTCTGACCACATTAACCTGGATAATAAGTTTATTCTCTTGATGCAGCAAATTACTTCAAGAGCATCAGCACGTTATTGTGTCTAGTCTGTATCTGGACTGCAAATAGTACGAATTATGGAGCAGATGCAACTGAGTCAGGTGGGGATTGGACAGTTCTCCATTCCTGGAGCCAAATCATATGGCCTGTGATTGCCCAGCTTTCTGCTCCCACCTCACCGAAAAGGGTGGACAGACCCTGGCTGGGTGCCAGGCAGGATCCACTGCTGGTGGCCCTGAAGGATGCCCAGTGGGAGCGTGCAACTGCTCTGGCTGGCTTTGGACCATGCTGACAATTTATCGACACGGGCTATTGCTTGCCATTGCTTGGGTCTCTGTCTTGACCCTGTCTCATTTAATAACCTAATAACCTAAACATATCCAAACTTGTCCTGCAAAGCTGAGCAGCCCTGTGCTGGGATCCCTGCACTTCTCGCCATAAGGCTACAGCAGACATGCCCTTGTTCTACTCGGGCTTCTTGTCACTTGCCTGTCTGACAAAATAGTGTTTTGCTACCCCACAAGAACCTCTTCACAAGAGTAAAATTTTCACTTTTAGATGTTTGCAATGTCCTCCCTTAAGCAGCAAGGAAGGGTGGTGTTAGAGCATCTGGGTGCCACAGCAGTGGAAAATGGCAGAATGTTGCCTTAATGGCAGAATTTTGCCTTAAATTGCAGGAATCTGCTTCTGTGAGAAACAAATGCAGAAAAATGTGACACTGGTCTTTTTTATTTTCTTTTTTTCTGGGGACAATATTATTTTTTTGCCTGACTTCTGACTCTTTATTTTTGGGCTGGGAGGAGAAGGGGTGAACCCATCCTGAAGCCCAGGCTGCAGCGAATGAAGACCTACAGCCTGTCATTCCAGTGCGAGTTTTTCCCACTCCCAGATTGCCTGTTTCGATTGTGATAGATCTTCTCTTCATCTTCTTTCCCTTTTCCTTTCCTCCCTTCTTTCATCTTGGAATATTGATTCAGACCTAGGAAGCCAAGGCAGCCTACAGCCAATGTTGCTAATATAAARCAGACAATGAAGAAATAGGGGTTGTGGTTATAAACGGGGAATAATTAACAGAGGACTATAAAACATGATAAAAACCATGGAAGCTATGATTTCTTTCAGCCTCTTCCATTTTCTATTGTTCCCGAAAGTAAGTTTAATACACTCTAATTTCCAGTGCTGAAACGCAGAAGGAAAGTCAATCAGGGAAGCAGCTAAAGATGTAACCATTAATATTAACAGTCCAGAATTATTAGCTTTCACTCCTTCAGAACAGAAAGCAATCCCAAGTGCCCAGGCTGGCCTGCCTCCTACCAAATTTAGAGATTTATCCTTCAATGTCCTTTGTACTTCTTATGCTTTGATGGCACTACCTCTAGCAACAAGCACCATCTGACCTGGGAAGTGAGACAAAGGTATAGAAAACAAAAGTTCCCGAGCAGGAGGTCAGCAAGATCAGCAAGACGCCTAAAGCATCTCTTAAATATCTCATAGGAGAGAAGAGCAGCACTAAGGACTTCAAACTCAAYAGGGGCACGCCATGGCAGCAAAATCCCGATGATTAATTGCAGCAAACCTCAGCAAAGGAAATACAATTAAAAACCAAACCAAAMCAAAMCAAAATTAAGAACCCATCAGGACCCCGGAAGTCAGCAAGAACATCACAAGCTATTGATCCAGCAGTCACCCCACACACCAGCTGCCAGTCAGGCCGACTAGAAAAAAGAAAGGGAGAAGAGGAAAATCAGTGCTCTTCAGTGATGCTAACAAAACAGAAAACTCCCAGAGCTAAAGCAGCTGGCTAAACAACCTGCAGAGGCAGATCCCGCCTGGCAGCCAGCTCAGGCATCGCACTGATTGCAGACGGTGCTGTCTGCCCTCCCCTTAGATCCTTCTGCTTGCCTTCTGCATGATAACATTGATATAAGGTGTTTTAGTGCTGGTGTTAGTAACRTTTATTATTATTAGTGACGATGAAGCCTTTATTATACTTTCTTTAACAAGTGGCAATGACAAGCGTGACTGCTGTGTGAGTACATACCCACAAACAATTCAAAATCTACCCTCTTTTTATGTACTAATTTAGCTATGAAGTCATGTAGATAGATGAGAACAGAGAAATACAGAGTTATAATAGTAAGGTCTTATCTTTCCAAGCRCAGGAAAGTGGGATCTCCTAAGTCATTGCCCAGTTTCCTCCTATTGCAGGCAACTGAATCAGACCATCTCTTTCATCTGTTATTCAAGCTTTATCTTAAGAGTAACTGAGCTTTTTCTTTTCAATTACTTTTACAGGAAAGCTGCTTGAGAATTTCATTGCTCACACACACACACACACACACACACAAAAAGGTTTAATTTGAGTCTATATTAATTCATGGCCATTTGGCTTTTTAGAAGCCATATGCACTGTTCAGGACAAACCCTCTCACTCACACAGATATTCCCTTTAGGTGGGTTATCCTCTGTGCCTCATTTCTCTTGTACTGATCGCAGAGGGAAGCAGGCTGGTTGTCCACTGGTCTGATAAGGTAAAGAGGAGACTGGCTGGAGATACCTTCACCGTCCACAGCCTGGGGTTAGAAACTGAACCGTCCTCATCRTGGCTGAGGGCAGCAATGTTCTTACAGCCAACGTGGTGGTCTAAGCATGTAAATGATGCAAGGGAATGAGGAGGGATGATATTTTTTATTATACCAACTGATTATTTATAAGCAAGAGACAAGCGTGCAGGTCTGAGACGAGCAGTAACCTTCAAAGCAAAGAACAATTGTTCAAAATTGAACATTTCTTTATCAGCTAAACCATCCGAGAGATGGTTGGTACTTCTGAATAGGAGGGAAAGGCTGCTGGTGGAGAGAAGGGTAAAATCAAAAGTGTACTTGGAAGGAGAACTAGAAGAACAGTGCTAGATATACCTATGCTCATTTATTAAATTAAATTAGACTAAAAAAATACCTATTTAAATTTTTCTCCAAGCTTGCTCAAAGATGATAGTGTACATGACTGGGCAATTACAAAGCCAAGCATGAGAAATTATATAAATTGGAAAAAAAAAAAAAAAATGTGAGGAGCATAGAACAAAGGATTCAGAGGACAACAGTCTCCTGAAACCCAGAGGGAAAAAAATAAACTCCAAGAAAATGAGCTCAGTGAATTAATTAGAGTTGATAAAGAAAGCCACAAAAAAGGGTAAAGATAACAGAGAAGGAAGAAGAAACACTGGAAGTAGAGCAAAGAGGTTTCAGGCCCCAATCCTGCAATTTTCTATATGCAGCTAAAATGTTCTTCCACGCAGGATCCACAATGTGATTAAAATAAAATTGTGTCCATCAAAAGTAGGTTTTAAGTAAGTACGGATGTTTGCTCTCATACAGATAATTGCAGGATCAGGCCATTGGTAATTGCACAAAATGCCCCACCTCCTGCACATGCCCTGTGGTCTTGGTGGCCCGGGTAGGTGCCAGGCCAGAGAGCACCCTCGTTAGAAACGATTAGCTCCCAGAGCCGTGCACGCTTTTACAAAATAGTAGCTGGGTGCTCAGCTGGCAGGAAAAGGCAGCACGTTTTTGCTGGCACCCCTCTGATCTGCAGGGAGCCCTGGTGGGTTCACACAGGTGGGTTGGAGGGTTTTGCACACCCCTGCCTAAAATCCTGTTTATATTTGCCCACAAATGGAGTGGATTAAGAAGGAAAGAGGTCAGCATTCAGACAGTGGCTCTGATATTTACTGTGAAATGAAGCACACGTTTCATAGTCTAGACAAGACATTGTGCCACAGACAAGAAGCCTTTGGGCTTGGCTCTGAAGTCTTTATTTGGGAAAAATGCACTGATTTAGATAGCAATTCAACTGAACATTAGCTTGTGGAAGACAGATCCCCTTTTTGGGGGCTGCACTCTATTTAAAGCCTGAAAAAATACAATGCATTAATATTTTACCTCTCTGCCTCCTTAATGCAGGACTGTATTTTCTAACTATGCCCATATGGCCATTGTAAAGAATGTGAGTTCATTAGCCGGTATTCACAGCTCCAGCTATCAAATCCAGGTTGCGATTTTATGGACCTACTAGATATAACACGATAACTCTGATGCGCTCTGCCAGCTTCAAGCTGATGCTATTCTTAAATAAAATTAAAAGCTGCACGCCAGAAGCAAGGCACAACACATTTGCCAGCTGTTATTATGTTTATGGTGTGAATTTGGGGCCAAAAGCATCACACAACATTATTTATAAATGTAAGCGGAAATTAAGTGTTTGGTATTTTCTTTTTCCTGCTGAGGTATCATCCTTCCTTTTCATCCCTGTATGTCCATCACTGCTTTGCTGGCATTGCTCTTAATGCTTATGTGATGTTCCTGCCGTGACCAGCTGTGGAGATGTTGAGGACACTTCTGCTGATAGCAGTAATGGATTTCTTCTTTCATCCCCAAAGCGAGGACTGCATTTTGGAAATGAAAGATCAGATCCTTGTCCACAGAGGCTGTGTTTGGACGTACACCACTGAATTCACGGTGGAGCCAGTCTGGGCCTCGTAGCSGGGAGTAAACTGAGACCTCGACTCCAACCATTTGGAGACTTAYGGTCACCCTTTGCTGTGTTTGCTGCCTGCCTGCACCACCCTGCTCTGTGGACACTTGCACCTACACCTTCAACAGCTACATTACTGTTTGCAGAATTCACCTGAGGGTAAACAAATATCCGCTGTGTGACGTGGATGATGGCAACGCATGAATTTCCCTATAAGCAGAATGGCAAACCAGAGTCAAACAGTACTCCATCCACGGTGTGACCRAGGCTGACTTTGGGCTGCATAAGTTAAGTGCTACAGGCTCTTTCTAGACTGTGAGATATAAGTGCTAAAAGTAGAAGTTTCAGTGTGTTGCCTCTGCCACGTATGCGACACCTATATTCTTTCAAACCAGCTTCTTTCATTGCTAAGAGTGAATTAAACCAGTGATTATTTTTTTCCTTTCAGGACACTTGGCTTGTCTGGGTAAAGGCTCCAATGTGAAATCTTCCAGTATTTCTGTTGAAAAGTGCATGCCCTATGCAGAAATGATCTGCTCCCRTTGAGGAGCTGTTTTTATAAGGCTGGAGCTCTACTGACCCTTCTTAAACCAGGGATTAATTTCATCTTTACTTTGCTGCAGCATGATGTACCTGCTCTGGTTTTCAATGGYGGTTGTGAATGCTGAGTATTTTTGSAAGTCAGGCTAAASCATAGTGACTATCAATACTGTTGAACTGCCAACACTTTCTTTCCAAAGAACAACAACAACCAGCACATGACCCAGCCACTGACCTGGCTATTATTTCTGTGACAGACACCTTGGCTGCACGTCCACATGTGAAATCTGCTTTGTGGGAAAGGATCCTTAGAAAATGTAGATGTCCATGCAACAAAAGGAAGATCAATGTTCACCCAAACGTGCACAAAAGATGAAGAAAACTTTCCTGATGGCTGCATGAGCGAGGGGACATTGTTTATGGCATTATCCACTGAATTAATTTTATTTGCAGCATTTGCCTTATTTCTTCATTGAAAAGCCTTCCACATGACTTGCAGTGTGTTCTCATTTGTCTGTGTGTCTTGTCAGGATCAGACTTAATTACCTTTCCTTTCAATGTTTTAAAAACTAACCTGCCCTCCAGTCTTGCATGAAAGTTGTGTTGGCATGGTTACCCAGCCCATTACTCCAGSAGTATTGATTGTATTACTTGTATGGCTTGAAAGACGTAAATTCACTAATACTATCAATTAAGTAGAGAGTTGGAATTATACCGTAAGGAATAGCTTCTAACTCTAGAAATCTTGCCCAAAATGAGAATTGGGAATCCACTAATATAATTTTTATAATGGCTGTTGTAAGCTCTCTGTGCAAGAGATATTGAAATGGAGGGGAGGCAGTGCTGACAAGCCAGCGCACAGACCTCACATTTAAATGCAGATGTTAGAGCAATGTGCAGAGAAAAAAAAAATCACTCAGCTGTTTGTATTTAGGAAAATGAGAACAAAGGAACTGTCATACAGAATCAGAGTAGAGGCAAATACGATGCTGTATCCTCATTTCGACACTTGTGTCAGAGTCTTACTGAAATGGAATAACCTGCCTGTAAGGCATATTGCTAAAAAAAAATWAAWAAAAAAAAAAGGCTTGAAACGRGGGCTTCTAAAACTGAAAGTTTAGTAAAAGGTCTCTCGAGCTAGARAGGACCCTATGCTCTCTGCATCAGACACGCTAGCGCGGTCTGCAACGGCCAGAGAGTTACACTTCCTTAGGCAAGAAAAGGATGGTGCTGGACAAAGCAGTGCCGTGGAGCACGTGCGCCGTGGACCTCTTCCCACAGCCCTGGTCGGCYGTCCTCCCCTCCGACAGTCCCAGGACTCCCGACTCTTTCCTCCTGAGGTACCAGTTACAGCTGCTGGATGTTTCTTTTCTGCTTTCTGCTTTTGTTTTTCAGACTAGCACCTCATCAAACAACATCCTGAAGGGTGAAAGGCTAATGTTCTCATTGCACCACCATGTGTCAGCTCACAGCAAGATGCTACAGTGGAATTAACCCTCTGGTAAGACAGTTCCCATGTGCAAGAGCCTTTGCTGCATAATCATTCTTGATTGCTATTTAGTGGTTGGAACAGAGAGCTGGTAATTAGGACTCCTGGGTCCTATTTTCAGCTCTGTCAGTCACTTCATCTGTGACCTTGGGCAAGCCACTTATCCTTACTCTCCCTGTCTGTGCCTCATCTTACCTCTCTGCAAGGTGCCCATAGCCCTTAAAAGAAGTGCCAGCGAAGCTGTGGGACTGACCCGTGAAGGACTTTGAGATCCTCGCAATTCGGATTCTGCTCTGTGCAACCAGTTCTGTATCACTAGTATGTTTAATTCTCACTCTGCCCGCTCCTCACCTTTTGTAAAACTGYGAGGATTGACTGCTGCATTGCAGAGTCGCTGATGTGCAATCGGAGGCAGATGTACTCCCAGGAGCAGGGCCCGGAGAGGCATTGCCGACGGCTTCAGGAAGTCCTGGTCCCTTCCAGCAGAAACCGCAGGCAGGCTGAAGCTCCGACACAACACTTGCAAGGGCCCAAGGGACCGTGCCAGCCATAATACCCACAGAGATATCGACCTCTCTTCACTGCTCAGCACCCTGGGCAACTTGGGGGCACTTAGATCCCTTTTCCATGCAGGCGCTTTGCAAGTGCATTGAACAAACCCTGCCGTGGACCCCATGGCCTTTCAGACCTCCCCACAGCTAGACCTCACAGAAGAACTGGGAATTCACAGCAGTCTTGGGCTGAACACAAAGTCCTACTGGTTGCTATTAGGCAGCTAATGGTGAATTTGATCCAGCCTCCCCACATCCAACACCAGTCTACTGCCTCACCTTGGAAGACATTTCTCTGGAGCAGCCTGGCCCTCAGGGACTGCCCGGGGAGGACTCTGGTTGTGTTGAGTTACTTTTTGTGCTCTCTACCGAGCTTCACAATGTGTTCTGGAGGCCAAACCTGTTACTGGATGGGGGTCCCTGAAGCTCCCCTCTCTTCTCCATCCCCACAAGAAATCAGAGGCAGTCTGGAGCAAATGTAGAGGCTGTATCTCGCTTCTCAGTTTGGCTGCTTTTGAGGTCGATAATATTTGCTCAAAAATTTTAAATCTGTGATGCTGCAAACATGATGATATGGTGTAAACCTTCAAATTGTGATGTTTTATATGCATGATGCTTTCAAATACTTATCCCTTTGGCAAATCAGAAATGATTAGCTGAAACAGATGTGTTGACCAAAAGGCCAGGGCTCTTATCCCATATCAGAGGCAGCCAAAGCACCTGATTCACTGAAACATTTTGATAAGGCAATAGTTACTACAGTGAAATTATAACGACTACATGAAAGACTAGTAAGATACCATGGTAACTAACTGCAGCAATTTATTATATTGTCAAATATTTTAATTTATTTTTCTTGAAAACTTGTAAAACATCTATTTTACAATATATTTCCCTTTCCTTGTGGGATCCTATTAACATGCAGTCTTTAAATGAGGATCATTATGAGTAAGAATCCCTTGAAGTTTCATGACTTGGCAAGTCTAGAATCTCGTTTTCTCCTGGGGGGGGTCGTTGAAGGGCCATTTGTGGAAAAAAAGTAATAAAAGGTTTCACGGGCAATTCCATAGTCTAACTTTAGGTCTCACCATCTGCCGCAGTATCTGACCTTTGGGAGATGAGAGGATGGTTTTGCAAAGGGGCAGCTGAGCGATGTGGAAGCCAACTAAAGTCAAAAGCTGAGGTCAATTTTCAATACACTTTTTAGATGAATTTTCTTTCAAGGGAATACCAGTTATACATCCTCCTCCTCATGGCAGCATATGAGTATCTCCTGCAGCTGGCATTGCTCACATCATTGTGTCCTTCATCCTCTTCTCAAGAGGGAAGGGAAAGAAATGTGCTTGGTGGAGTACAGAGCTTTGGTGAGGCTTGCTTTTAGACTTTGGACCTGGTGTTGATATCATGACAGATGAGCTAAAGAAGTACGCGTTGTGCTTGGCGCAGAAAGTAGCAAGGTTTGCAATGTCCTTCATTCCCGCAGAAAATCATCCTTCAGTTTGCATCAGCCCTCAGAAGGAAGGTGTCCTGCCTGAAGAGAGGACCTCTCCCCTTACTGCGGAAAGTCATACCGATCTGAGAAATTAGCTAATCAATCTCAGCCCTCATCCAGGAACTTTAGCTGATATTTCAGCATCTTGGACCCAGACCATTACAATTTGAAGATAAGCTCTTGCCCTTAATTCAATACTCTCCAGATGTGTACTGAAGCAGTGGAGGGCAGGCTGAGGTATGTTATTTATTGATGTCTGGCACTAAAGGACTTCCTTATTAATGAATTTCTAAATGACTGATAGCCTGAATGCTACATTGCTGAAGTTCATAAAAGAGGTGGAAAAGATATGTATAAGATGAAGTGGCATTTCTTTGTCAAATGGGGAGGACAGAAACTGTTTCAGATTTTTATGRTCAGGAGGAAAATAAAGGACACACCTTGGACTAAGCAGACCAGTTTGTGCCTTCACTCAAACTATACCAAATCATGGCCTCGTACTTTCTGAGTGCTTGCCTCGTTTACTGAGGTTTGCTTTTAATCAGCTCTTTTGATCCGAGCTATCTCCATGCAGATAGATGTTGGACAGTGACCTTTATGGGCCTCGTAGATGAGGCACGTAACTCTGGAGATGTGTTTTTCTCTCCCTGTTCTCTGAGATGTCCCTTGTGGAGGAACACAAGCTATTCCTACAGGTTTTCTGGCACTCCCACAAGTGGGCTGGTAATACCTCATGGCTGGCGATGTGAAAGGAGGAGGTCTAAAATAACGAAAATGTTTACTAACAAGAGGAAATCATCCATCATTGCCACTATGGCTCTTTCAAGTCTGAATTCCAGCTGGAACTGAGAAAGTGCCAAGTGCTAGTTATTAGGTTCTGTTAGATGAGTTTGTACGTATTTTTTTTTTGACAGATTCTGCATGCACTTTGCACAGGAATGGCAGGTGTGATTTGGGAGCAATTGCAGGGAAGAGCTGATGTACCAAGGGTAATTCTTTCAGTACTGGCCGTGCTGTCATGTGAATGAAAGGGAAAGAAAAGCTTCTTTTGTTAAATAACAAACGTTTTCTGATCAGGAATGGCACCAGCTGCTCATGACTCGCTGCATCAGCTGGGAAAAGCAGGCTATTAATCACATGTGTTGGGTCAAGAATCCTCTAGGCTGTCCAGGACTTTTTGATGCTTGCTGACCTCAGAAAGCCTGCRTGTTTGACAAGAGGCTGTGGGCATGACCAGGGCTAGAGCATTTTGCCAAACACTTAGGAGGAAGGCGAGCAGACAGCCATCACATTTTTTTTTCTACGAACCAATCATGTCAAACAAATCTAATTTCCTTCTGTGACAGGGTCATGGCCTCGGAGATAAGCAAGAAGCAGTAGATGACTCCAAAAACATTGGGTAAGGCTTTTAGCACTCTATCGCCTGACGTCCTTAAAAGAAAGGAGTGGAAGGATGGTTTAGTGTGTGATCTGCCCAGGGTCTGCTCTAGCCTGGGGCGACTTCTGGGAAAGGCTATTAGAAAGTGATAATAATGTGTTCCCGTGCGGTTTTACCCGCAATGCTATACTCAAGAAGTCATAAAGCAGGTGCTACCTTTTCTGTGCGTAGTACAGGTATGTGCTGGCTGAGACCTATATCTCAGTCCTCTGCTGCTTCAGCTGCAGAAGGTACTTTACACTATTGGTCCCAAACACAGTTTGCCATTACTGCTGTCTCGGCTCTGCACGTGCCTTACCAGTACAGTGAAGAACAGCGTTCTCRGAACAAGGAAAATGTGTCCGTGTAAACCCAGCCTCAGAGGCTACACGTGGCCTGGGCTCTAGCGTGTCGCAGGAGCGGAGGCACATCCTCCCCTAATGTGCTCTTGAGGCAACGTAACGGTCGGCTTAACCTTGAGCGGAGCGCTCCTCTCTTTAATTGCACTCTCCTGCATAGTTAACGCTCCAGTAAAACAGCCAGGATTATTATCGCCCTTCCTTTTTACAGGTGGCACAGAGGCACAGCAAAGTTAAATGACTTGTGCAAGGTAATACAGATCAGGCTGGAGCTACTATTCCGGTTCCAGCTCCTTTCCTCACCATGAAACGACCTTACGTGATGAATTCCAGTCCCACTTTTGATGTAACATATATATCATTTACACCCTCCAGCATTTGGTCACAACGTGACATCCCATACTCCAAGTAGCGAATCCTCTATTAAATGGTGAAATTTGCTTTACTACTGTGAACAAAGTTCCTCAACTTTTTTTTTCCAACTGGTTACCTGCCTGGAAATGGCATTATTTTTTCTGTGGCTATAAAGTTTGTTTTATTTCCCGGAATAGTGGCATATACAGTTCATGGGCTTTTATGTATTCTTTTATAGAATGTTTTGTGCTGTGAACCAGTTAGTGCATTATATTTTTGTCCCTCTTTTAAGAAAAAAGGACAGAAAAAATTAATGGTATGGAAAGACTTACCTTAAGATGATCTTCCTGTAAAATGATGWCTTTTAAAATTTTTTATTTTTTAACCAAAGTTTCAAATATTTCACAGGATTGGTTACTAACCAAATCTAGGCCTTCAGCAAGGTGAATGTTATTTTCTCAACCCATTTTTAAAAAGTGCTTGAATTTTCTGATGTTTGGGTCCAAGATTAGATACATTTAGGTAAATCTGAGTGTATTTCCAGTATTGAAGAATCACAGTGAGCATGCTTGAATTTCTTAAAAKACTTCATTTAGATTTAAATTCAATTACCTTAGAGATCCTCATAGGAATCTATTTATTTATATAGCCTTGGTTACTGCTGCATTTGACCACCTCATAAATTTTTAATGAGAGAGAGGAAAAATAGCAAAGCGGTAAATCAGGAAGGAAAAGGGAGAAAAAGCCAGACTTTGTAGCCTACTTCAAGGTATTTCTCTGGATCGTAGTCTTCTCTTCCAGAGCTTTTTGGGGAGCACTAGCTGGGCTCCTGGAGCGGGCAGTTTCACCTAGGAAGGGGCAAGCACTGAGTTTTGCGATGCGCCTACCACCTTGACTCTGGGGCAATGAAAGAGTAGCCCAGATTTTGACACAGATTGAATTCAAACAGCTACCATAGACTCTTACTTAGCTGTGMAGTTTTTATTAAGTCTAGCCTCAGATATACAAATAACCCATCTGTAATAGATATAAACAACTACCCCTTTTGGAAATGCAGTGTGTTTGGCATATAGAACCATTCCTTCCTGATGAAACAGTTGTCATCCAGCCTGACGTACCCTCAGGACRTGCCGTCAGGCTTCACTATTGAAGATACTCAAAGCTCCAGCTGGGCAAATACGACCAGTTTGTTATTAGGAAAAATAAAACCAATAAATAACAGCAAGAGCACTTCCAAGCTCTGACTCAAACATGAATGCTTGACGATGTTTATTTCCCACTTGCCTTTAATAAACAAACTAGCTAAAGCTTCCTGATCTTTCTAACCTGGTTTATTTGACAAGACACCCGCTTTTTGTTTAACTGGAATATCCCAAGAGCAGAAAACTAAATCTTTTATTTATGTTGTTGCCCCAACAACAATATCTTATTTTGAATAACAGTGGAGATATTGCTTCACACTAAAATGTGAGATAACTTCGCATGAGTGAAAATAATGCTTCATTTGTGTATCACAGCTAAACCTCTCTGGCCAGGAGTCAGAACTAACGGTGACTGTGCTGCCCCATGAAGGTCTCTTCCCTGACCGCGGTAGAAGTTAGATGGGTCATACCCAGGCTTCAGCTAGATACAGTCTGGTAGTATATAAAGCACTGACTGATAGCCCCAGAATCATTTTATTTGCTTATAATTCCTTATGTCTCTTCTGCGCTTGTCTGTCTGGTCCTTTTTAAGCACCTGCTCAATGCATGGTCTCCCTGGAGAAGGTGTTGGAGCCGGGTGCTGCTGGAGCTCATCGACCCGTCGCAACCCACTGAGGTTCATGCTCTGATAGTGAGGGGCTGCTGSGGAGTGAGAGGGCTTTTGTGGGCTCGCTAGAGTTGTTTTAAGGGAAAAATAAAATTCATGCTGATAGTCCCAGGCAAATGCATGTTTATCTCATATGCTACATTAGAGAAAAAGTTCAAGAGTCGCTCATGTTTCTTTCTGGATTGGCTCTGGGAATAACACACCCAAGAGAAAGCTGCCTGCAGGCAAGCTTAAATGAGCTCCTGATTTTTACCTTATTTATTTTTTAGTTTTCCACTTATTCACTCAGTGGGCTAATTTGAGACCATTTTTCCTCCTTTCCCAAGCTCTCCACTCCTCTTAAAAAATCTTTGCACATAGTCATGATGTAAGGGGCTTATATTTCAGTGCTTGATTGAAAAAAAA
The DNA here is from genome assembly GCA_003342895.1 of Casuarius casuarius. Taxonomy (NCBI): domain Eukaryota; kingdom Metazoa; phylum Chordata; class Aves; order Casuariiformes; family Casuariidae; genus Casuarius; species Casuarius casuarius. The sequence goes on along the minus strand of PTFA01000098.1, from coordinate 1,548,800 downwards.
AATACCTAGGGATAATTCTGATTTGAAACTAGTTCACAGAACTGTTTTCTATCAGTCATCCATTCAAACAAAATGAAAATTAAATGTGCATGTGAATTAAGCATTGGTTCCCTCAAACTGTCATTTTACGACTGTATACTTTAATTGGACATTGCAGATAAATCCTTTTAAAAAGCTTAAAAATAACATTGTCACCAGTCTAAAACATCTCATATTTTTGTTCCGAGAAGCTGAACAAACACACTGAGTTTCTTCTTCCTCGCAGCTTTTTTAAATCCCACTCTACTCCTGACCAGAGCCAGCATGTTACATACATGGATAAGGCAGGGCAGATCCATGTGAATTGGTGGACTGACTGACAGGGGGACACATGATTTCTTGCAGAAGCGAACAGATAGAACATTCTTTATCTGATAAGGAAAAGCTTCAGTCCCTTTTCTGTTGCTGAAGTCATGATGGTCAAAAACTTTTATGGTATGTAACAGCAATCTTGTGCCTCTTCAGCTGCATCAGGGTGTACTATCCATTTCTACGTGCCCCACAGACTCCTGGAGTAGCCGCATTAGTAGGAAGCATTAGTTGGCCAAGGGAAACAAACCAAAGACACAGGAACACGCAGCAGATGATGTGTTTGCAGGGATTGTTGCAATTACTGTAACAAAACAGAGGAATAGGAAAATGGAAGGAGCTTTCTGCATCACGGAGGCCAGGGCCAGTTGTCATAGGTAGCTAAAGAATCATAAACTTATTGATCTCCGTGGTATCAGAGAGGTGGGTGGAGGGTGTCCTCTGCCCGGTGCTCTTCCCGAAACACCACTCCGGAGCCTCCCCGCGGTGGTGTACTGCTCTTGGCAGGGATCCAGCGCGCAAGGACTTTCTCTTTACATCGTTTTTAAACTCTGATAGTTGCAGCCACTGGGGAATTCTTTTAAAAGGGCTGGTGGCTGACTCGCTGTCAGCAAAGCAGCCAACAAAAGGGGTCGTGTCTAACAGGGTGAGCGCGCGCAGAGATCCCTTTGGAGCAATGCCATAAATCAAGAGTCAGGCTCCCTCCAGTCAGGGAAACAACAAAGCACGCGAAAACCATCTCRAGTGTAAGGCACAAAGCTGCTGCACGGAAACACAGATAATCTCTCAGTGCTGGGACAAGGACTGCTGACCGGGCTGTAGGACGTGCTTGATGAGATGATCCAAAATGCAAGTATCAAGGCCTGGGTGCATCTCTCCACTACTCCTCCTCTCCGCATCATGCTCTCAGTTAAACTTCACAGAGAGCAACGCAAAGCATCCTGTACCACACTGCAGGTACTTTGGTTTCTTTTCCTTCCTGCCTCCTCCTTTACTATTTATCCAATTCTAATACAATACTGAGGATTTGTTTGCATATTTTTTTCACTGTGCTCTTCAACCAAAGCACAGAAGAATTAAGTGTTGTTTGCATCCAGCCCTCTTGACCCTGACTTATTTAATTTTAATTGTCTACAGTGTAAATGTTTATATCCGAGTTGGTATAGGTGCTCTGCAATAGCAAGATAAATCATTTGCTGGAAATGCCCATTTCTCTGCAGTGACTAGGAGAAGAGTCTGGACAACTGGTCTAGCAGTCCTAGTTCTGTGATGCCTCACCCTCCTCTTCTTCACACCCCTTCCTCATGGCGGTTCTGGAAAGTTTGGGGTCTTAAAGGGCACCAGATGGAGCCAGCCTATTCCTCTGCCTGCTGTTTTCCACTGTTTAATTCTGACAGTGCAGTCGTTTCTAGGAAATGCAAATTCAAAAAAATACAACCTCTATCCCAATGCTTAATACCTTGCTAGCTCTTTGTACGACRCAGAGCCTAAGGTTAGCTCTACAAAAAGGCTCTAGCTTTGCAACACTGCATTTTTCACCCAGTTTTTAGACAGCTAGCCACTCAAAAAGAATCAAAAACCTAGAGTTAGGTGGTTGGGCTTAGTATATGAATTACAGATCAGTTTAGGAGCTATATATGAACCAGCAAAATGAATAGAAAATCACATAAGGTATTCAGTAGGAAGTGTCTAAATTGGTAACTTTTTACAGACATGATTTTTTTTTTGCTCAAGGCTGGAGAGAAGTTTTCACATGGTTAAAAACCCAGTCTTGCACACTTTAAGGGTCTTTAAAAACAGATTAGTCAAAGTCTTTGCAAATGGAACTGACTAGAAAATGGTAATGCTGTTTCTGCAGAGATGTCCTGAATTTCTACACTTATTTTTTTCCAAAACCGAAATAAGATTCTCAGAGTGCAAATTACTGAAGATCAGAATTCAGAACATTGCAACAAGAGAATTAAAGTTAGATGCTTCCATGAAATCAATGCATTCATTTTTGCAAGGTCAATTTAGCAACAAAGCAAGAAAGTCAGAATGAGAAAGAGAATGAGAAAGTCTAATAAAAGTATTTCACTTCTGYTTTGGATAATTTCAAGACTTTCTTTAATTTTTTTTCAAATAGATGYATTCATATGGAACGTTTCAGCTTGGATGGAATAGCATTTTTTTACCGATATTTTTTTCTCTTTTTTTCAACCATCCCTAGTTATAGGGAATATTGGCAGGCAGATTAGATGACCTAGTAGGACCTTTTAATATCTGACTTTGAAAATCCATGATTGATGACTATGTGAATTTGGCAGTTAGAAGGTTATCCTTCCATGATATCCAGTCTATTCAACCCCTCACTTTCAATCAAATGATCAATAACTCATTAGCTGACACCTATTTACCTTCAGAGCAGCAAGGAATTGATGTCACCAGTAAGGAAGCATATAAGCGCAGTCAGCAATGGTTGCAGGCCTTCCAACAAAAAGTGTGAAGACATGGAATTTAACTTCCATGCAGCAATTTACCTGTTATTTTGGTACTGTACCATCTTACTAACAAAGACTGGAGTTTTCTTCAGTGAATTGTAATCCTTCAACCACCTTATTCTGGTGTTTGAAAATAGCAGGAGGCTGATGSTAATTATTCTTATTTGTAAAACTTATTTGTTTACTCCATCCCAACCGAACATAAGCTGTTTACCATCTCTTAAAACATTTTTTTCCAAGTGCTTTTCACTGATCAGAAGCACTTWGATTCCTTTTCCATTTTTTTAATTGCAGCAATGAACTTGACTTACTTAGATGATCTAAATTCTTTTTTTTTCCCCCCTAATTACACTATAAGCTTTCTCTGTATCATCATTTCCATAGGGAAGATCCATGTAAGTATATCCACCTCTTCAGTTCAGAAGAGCTTGCTATATTTGCAAAAGGTCATTTAAGAAACATATAATTTATGAAGCATTTATTTTTCAATTCTACTAGTCATCTGATCAAAGCCAGCAGCATTAGTGTATGTAGATACAACGCTAGAGATTTTATTTCAGTTTTACTGACTCTCCACCTGCCTTCTTCCCAAACAAGTGTTACCTTCTGGTGATATTTTCTCACCAGGAGCCGGAACCAGTAGCAGCTCAAGTGAAAGATTTTTTTTTGTCTATTTTTTGAGAGTATCTCATACTAGTCCACCTTCAATATGTCACATTTCTGGGCTACTGTGTTACTGTAGTGCTTCAGTGTATTGAGCGTTGCCACTTTATTTGAAGAAATTGCTCTGTTTTACAGCACTTGCAGTGCTGCCCAGAAAGCCCTCTTTAGCACCAGGGCCACAAGGGAACCGTGGCCTGGCTCGGAAGAGCTGAATGCATGAGCAGACCTAATCTCYGAAAAGCAGAGCCAGCAGTTCCCCAGATACTCTCAGGCACTGGTCTAGATTGTGCTGGATATTTGAGAACTAAATGGGCCATTTCGGAATGACTCCCRGAAGGTTTGCTTAAATCCTTAATAGCAGTCATAGCAAACCACCTCTATCCCGGTGGGTATCTTAAGAATAAAGCTTTGATTCCCAGTAACACCTTCAAGGCAAAAGATTTGCAGATTGTTTTACAGAGAAGTAATTAATGAGTCTCACAATGGCCCCAGGGTACTGATATATCCACCTCAGCGTTGTCCTCAACTTCTCTTCTTCTTACTGAAAAATGCAATAATGGAAAAGTCAATAACATCAAAGTATAGAATTATATGAATTACATGAACAAATTAAAAATCACTACGCCCTCATCTTTTTATGCTTCCCAATACCAAGGAACAAGTGGGTAGGGAGTGGCCAGGTAGGAATCAGAGATAACCTTGTGTGGACAATGCTACATGAATGTGAATTTTCTTCTCTTCAGTTGAAACAGCTTCCTTGCTCATTTTGTGTGAAAGTCAAAGAGGTCAGCATGATGCAAGAAGAGAAGTTAATTGTGCAACATCAAAATTAACCAGTACTTTTAACAAGAAATAAAGCATTATGTACCTACTCTTTCAAAAGTGTCTTCTGTGCCCTGATAGGCCAAAGTAGAACTTCTCTGCAGACCAATATGAGAAATATATCTAGCAAAAACAAATAGCATGAAAGAATGCTTTGCTGCTTAATGCCCAGACCAGGTCTTCTTGAGTGAGGACAAAAATGAGGGAATAGATCAGCCACATGGGGCAAGCAGTTTTATATACAGTCTCAGCCTTCACTAGTTATTTACTATTTCATTAGGGTTACTGTCCTAGATAAGGTATTCCAAACTATTAGAAACCATAAGAATCAAGATTTATCCAAGATTTGTTCCAAACCATGGCSTCTTCCAGCAGCTTTATTAGCAGAGTCCCATGCTAAAAAAAGGCAATTGGAGTAGGGGATGAACCCAGCTGCATAATAGAACCCCTATTTCCTAATCTGTCGATCTTTCTTCCAACCCCATACTTCTAAATGAAGACACAGTTCCCTGCTGGGTGGTGGCCAGCTCTTAGGGGAACTGCAGTGCCCTCTCTTCAGGATGGCCTCCAGCCTCAAGCTCAAAACCTGGGCAATGGCAAGGAATTTCCTCTTCCTGCAAACTTCCGTCTCCTCTGAGGTGGCATCCTGCCAGTCAGAGGAAGGCTGGAATGAGGAAGAACTGGGATTTCCTGCTGTTTCCCAGGGCTGGTAGGAGTCTCGTGTGCACAGAGGTTTAGGCCTCCCTTCGAGCACACCTTCACACCACCAAAAGCTCCAGCCTTTCACAGCATTACGGTGGGATGGAAAGGCAATGCTTTGGATAGTGTTGCATGATGTTAAGTCTCTGAATGTATATCATTTCCCGGTGAAAGCGGTTGAGCTGTGCTATCTAAAATACAGAACCTTCTTTTCCTTTATCTACAMAGCTGTTTTTTTTCTCTCAAGTTATCTCCAAGCCTGAGCTGCTGCTGCAGTGTCTCAGAAAAATAAGATCTAAAAGGCCAAACCACCATTTTCTTACAAGAGTATGCAGGAAGCAAAAGTCTGCCTTGATTGCTTTGATCGAAGTTATGATAATCATGCAGCCTTCTTCAGAATGTGAAATTTCCTTACTGGGGGCTTTCTGCAAGCTCATCCTTCTTATTCTTATCCAGACCTTCTGGCATACGTATTTCCTTAACAGAACACCAGTCTAAATCCTCTTCCTTGGGAGAAACACTTGGCACTTACTACCTTTTGGATCTATTCTTCTTGTCACAAGTGTTCCCGTTGACACTCAGCAGCAATAGTGCCCTTGAATCATCTTGAGGCTGCAGGAGTACTTGAGAGATGAGGTTTTCAGTTAATTAGATTTTGCTGCCTAAACTGTGAACTTTTTCATCATTTTCCCCTACCAYTCTTGGCTTCCAGCTTAGCAAAATTTGCAAAGATTCTAATTTTCTTTTCCTTAGGGAGGTGGCAATGCAGAGAGTGCCTTGCTCAGCACTAATCTATGACAGCTTTTTCTTTGGACAAAAAAAATCCTCTGACCAATGGTGCAGCTAAGTGTATGCTATTGAAGAAGCCCTAGATTAAAGTCTTAAATATCAGTTTAATTCTTATTGTAACTGGCTGTGTTTGGCAGCTCCAGATTTTACCACCTTGAAAGTTTTTCATTTTGCAGGAAGAAGGGCTACAGTTAACTGGGCCACCCCCAGTTTCTGTCTGTTGACGGGAAAAAATAGAAAAAGGGAAAGCTAGAACTCAAAGAAAAACATATAGCTCAAACTTCTCTTTGCTCCTCTCATCTATTTTCCCCTACTTCTCTGCAGATGTGAAAAACCCACAGAAGTACACTCAGAATGAAAAATAAAAACGTAATTCTCTGCAACAAAAATTGATGATGTTTTCAAACTAAATGTTGCATTAAAAAAAGAAAAGAATATGCATGGCCGGCCTATACGAGGCTTTAAAAGGGTGAGTGTAAGCATGCCGTACTGGCTGACATCTGTCTTAGAGAGTAATTTACAGACACAGGGAAATTCAAAGCCTGCCTAGAGTTGCCTCAGAATAGATTATCATTTCTCATAGCTTGATAGCCTATGCCTACTTACTCCATTAGAAACACTTCAGTATTTTAAAACCTACTATAGTAGCTTTAAACATCTCCTGTGATCACTGCTGTACGTAGAAACTAGGTTAAGAAATACTAAAAATGCTTTTCTTAGTTTCAGTGGAGTAAGAATCTCACAAAGGACAGCTCTCATTTACTCCCAGACTTTCCAATTAATATTGATAAAATGCACATCAAATCTGCCATAACATGGCTTGCTGAACCATCCCCATATCTTTTCTGCCCATCAGCTGACCTACCTGATTGTGACAAGAAACCTTTTGTTTCCCATTAATCAACAGAACAGCTTGCTTAATAATTTCCTGGCTCTTGGTCCTGTAATTTAGGTCGTTTCTTTCTATCATAAGCCTAATGGGCACATTCAGGATCATGATGAAGAGCACAGCTCCTGACAAATGGCAGCTAGCTCGTGAACTTTAACAAGTGAGTTTGCAACAGTAATGAACAATTAGGTGCAGCTCTATTTAAATCAAACCGAGGGAGAGAGTTTCCAAAAGACGAATAAGGAGCTTCCAGCGAGTGTTGGAAAATTTGCCAAGGACAGAGCACCAAATAAAATGGCAAGACTGAAAACTATTTCAAAAGCATGTAGTGTACATAAGTGTTCTTTAAGGTCTGTTTATCTTTAGCATTTACTGAGTTCATATCTGCTCATTTCTTCCATAAATCTCATAACCCAAAACTTTCAGAGTCTTTCTCTGAAATTTGCTGGAAAGAAGCATCCTTCAGTGAAGCTTAGCATCACCCCGYATAAAATCACAACTCTTTCTAGAATTCTTAGCTCCAAATGCACAGCCTGGATCATAGGAACTATGGATGCTTCTATGTCCGTATTGGTCAACTTGAATATGTCTCAGCCAAGAACGTTTTTCCATTAACCAACTATGGTAGCACACCTTATTTACAGGTTAATGACAGATCTTGTGAAAGAATTTGATTGTGAAGTTGAGTTACCAATTTGATCACGTTACTGGAGCCCAAGACATGTGACTGGTTAAATGAGAGGACCTACAAGCAGGTGCTAGAAGTTGAAGCCAGCTAGAACTGGAGTCTTAAATATAGAGGAAGACAAAAGGAATCCYTCATGCACCAGAACAGCTGGAATTTCTGCCTCCTAAGGTTGGTTTTGTGGCTTCAGGAGATCGCGGTCATTACAGACAGTATCTGTTCCAACAAGGCCGAATAGCTGTCAAGAAAACCTCTGCACATGGGCAGGGATTTTGAATGCCACAGAAAGCAGACGCCCTTGTTTCACCCCTCTTCTGCTCCATCATCAATTAACCTTTTTTTCCCCCCCTCTTTTACTTGTTGGTTTTCTCTAAAAAATTTTTGAGGTTCAAGTATTTCTTTATATTTCAATGAATGTAAGGAAATTTATAAGAAGAACGTGCACTGGATAATTTCCTCATTCAAGTTCTAAGAGAATTTTACCATAAATCACACTGGGCCCTCTTTTTATAATGTTTTTCATCACTAGAATCCAAACACTTAATAACAGAGATTAGTATTGTTACTATTGTTATTCCAGGTTTCACRTGAAAAAAAAATGAGGGTCAGAGAGGTGGAATTACTTAGCCAATATCACTTGGCAAACCAGTGATAGGATCAGAAATCAAACCCAGATCTCCTGAGAGCAGTGYTTTATCTGGGAAGGAAGCCAACCACATACCTGCTAACTACAGGAACCCAGAGGAGTCTATATATTGATTACGAGGTTGCTAAGTAAAAGTAATCATTTCTGTACTTTACCAGAGTCAGCACTTGCAGGAGCTGACCATGAGAATCCTGTAGTAACCTCATGACGTGATTTGTGTCTTTAACAGTGCGATTATTAATCACACTGTTAACAGTGCGATTATTAATTGGTGATTCAATTTTATTGTTAATTCCTTAAATTATTGATGCAGTTGTGACCTTAATCTGGTAATTATACTAGATAAGTCCTAATTAGTTTAGAAAAAGTTTTTAGCTCGTAATGTTTACACCCTCGGCAAGAAATTCCATCGATTTTTCATTTGCTTATTAATTTAACCTTAAACTCACTATAAACTACATAGAGCTGGTTCTCTCAAGTTTCAGACAAGACTAATAAACAAAAGTACTTATCTGCACACCCGGGCTGGCTCTGGGCAATACATGTCCCGGTTCCCGCACCCTTGAGCTTGCGCTGATGGGTTGGAGCCAGACCAAAGGGGAGTTTTTCCCAACCAACGCACATTTTCCACTAAGCAGCAGTGATAACTCTCTTTTCCTGACACATCAGTTCTCACAAAACTTAAATATATCTTAAACTATATCTTAAGTATAGCTCTGCATAGGAACCGCATTCTTTGGGATGTAATTCAAAGTTTAACGACTTTCCTTTGCATTTACCTGGCTTTTGATCGAGCGTTATATATTCGGGGTGAAACCTGGCTCACATAAAAACCTTGTGCCCCTGCGTTGCGTCCACGTTCGGGCAGATGCCACTCCTGCCCCTTTCTCCAGGACTGTCAGGAAGACCTGGCTGTGGGAAAGGAGGTGACGTTAGACAGGGATTAAAGGCTTCTGATGATTTAGTTTTTACAGGGCAACACCCAGCTGTCACCGACATTCTTGTACTTTGGGAACAATTCTGAAGTCTGGACAAAATCAAAAATGTCATTGCCTCCACCATCGCTGCTTGAGTTACCATGGGTAACATGGGCAGCAAAACTATTTTAACATGTCAGTTAATCTCCATTAAACATATTGGCATCTATCCATAGATAGTGTAAGACGGCATTTATTCCTTGATTTGAAGAGTGTGCACATTTGTAACCACTGATATTCTAGTTAATATTAAGGCTACTTAAGATTTGGTACTGTATACACTTTTTAAAGAAGTCTCCAAAGATATGGCACTTTTGCTTGAAAACCCTTTTTGTCCTAGAGCCAGACGTGAGTACAAACATCAGAAAACTGGATGAATTTTTTTAGCTGCCTCTGCTGTAATACTCATGAATTTAGTTCTAGGCTTTATTTTTTTTTTATGGATTTTTTGGGGAAAAAAAGCTGAAATTGAATAATCTACCTAAATAACATTAAGGCTTCTCAGCTAAATCTCTTAAAACTAAAGCAGGCATAGCAGTCAAGAATAGTAATCAGAGAAAAGTAAACAATAATCAGAGGATAATAACAAGGGAAAAGGTACTGCAAAATACTGTGGAGAACTAAGAGCAGTTTTCATGCAATATTAAGTGTGCCGCAAGAATAGCTTCCGTTGCTCAGCTCCCTTCATTGTCATACTTGTTTACTACATGTGTGCAATGGGATATGAAAGGAAGCTGGGGTTTTACTGCAGAGAGCAGTTCGCTCACCTATCATCTCCATGGACTTTCAGCTGCAAAACCCTGAGGGCTAGAGACAATAAAAGATTTATTAAATAACTTTGAAATGCTTGGCCCCTCGAGTAGAAACCAAATCCTGTGGTAGACAACCGAGCTTCCTACCCAGCATGCAGGAAAAGTTGGGAGCCTCGGAGCAGAAACGTAAAACAGCTCGAGACTGCTCTGGAGGGCAATCATCTCCACCTGACTGCTAAAGCTAGCCCTTTATACAGGAAAAAATTAAAGATTTCTGAGCCTGACGGAAAGCACAAAGCACAACGTGACGGGGTGTGAGCTCTGCTTTGGCCGCAGAAGGGTCTGCTTCATTCTCCAGGGTTGACTTCTGGTGACCATAACCTTGAAAGGTGAAAAAAGGTGAACTGGGATTTGAATGTCTTCCTTCCCCCATCTCCTGCGACTGTTTTCTAAGCACTAATTTTGTCTAGAAGAAGAGCTCTACCTCCTTTTACGTGGCATTGTCACCTTTTTGCTTTTTGTATGCGCAATTTGAGAAGCCTGACATACTGCACCCGTCTGGGGAGCTGGGATAAAACCCATTTATTTTTCAGTACCTTGGTGGCGCATAGATATAAACTGCACTTTTTCACAGCTCTGGGAATGCACACAAACAGGAGGGAAACTTCAGAAGAAAAAAAAGGCACCAGTGGAGTTTAATCACCTATGGGGAGTGGCAGCAATTTTTTTTTTTTTTTTTAAAGCAGTTATGGATACAGTATGTCTAAAATATTGCCTGAGCACTTTCAGATTTAGGCTGATTTTTTTATGGGGATTCACCATTAGGTCAGCCTTTTGTTTGGCAAGGCTGATATCTTTGAAAGCTAAGGTATTGCCATAGAGTCCACAATATAAAAGCTTTGTTCTGCATTGAACTCCACGATGCATTTTTACATATAGCAACTGTTATTCAAAGCTGGTTCTCTTTGCTCAGCAGCTTGTCTGCAATAAAAGATGTACTGCTTGCAGGCTTCCTTGCAGATGGAAGCCTGAGCATCAGTCAAAGCAGCATCAAGTTAGGTATAAACTGGCAAAGGCAAAGATGAATTAGATGCCAATCTGTTTTGTTTTGTTTCATCTCAATGAAGTTAGCAATGGAAGAAAGCAGTGACATCACAGCCGTTGTTCTTCAACATCAGACTAGTTAGAGTAGAAAAAGCAGTAGACTGGTTCGCCAATTCTGAATTAAACACAGAACTGCTGGCATGGACACTTAATCAGATGCTATGTGTAATTATTCACTTTTGGACTGCTGACACATTGCCAACAAGCAGGGCCAGTTCACGTCAAGTGCAATGGTCTGGGGACAGAGACTGTCTTCTCCTATCACACTCATGCAAGATGCTGAACCAGTTGTCAGATCTTGGCCTTACTGACTGAAAACCTAAATTCTCTATTCACAAGAAACTTTTTTTTTTTTTTAAATAAGGTTCCAATTCAAATTTCAGACCACGTCTAAATATATCTGTCTATCAAACCAGATTTATCTATAATTCTTCCAACAAGAAATTCAGGATAAAAAATGTTGGGAAATGTAACAACATAGCATTTCCAAAACAAAAGGTCCCTTCTATACACCACTGTGGTTAATACCTGAATGTCAGCTTCACTCCTCAGCTGATTTTACCCCAAAGGCTTCCTGCTGTAGGGCCACCGCTGTGTGGACTCTCCTGGAAGGGGAACGTGGGACATCCAGAGCTCCACACTAGAGACCTCACCACATAATAAACCTCCCCAAACAGCCCATGAAGCAGAAAGCAGGAAACCTTAAAGCACTTGGCCTTTTTGAACAGTGCTTCTCTGACAAATCTGTGATCAGCTCTGATCGGATGGTAACAGTTATCCGGGTGAAATCCTGGTCTCTTTAAAGCCAAGCAGACTTTTGCTACTCGTGTCAGCCAGGTCAAAATTTCACATTCCTGTTTTAAAGCCTGATCTTAAATACATATTGCTGTTCAGAGCTCAGAACTATTCACCCATTACCTGCTTTTTAAATCCAAGAGAGTGGATAAATTCCAGCCCTGAGGTCAATAAAGTTTCTTTCAAAAGATGTTCTAAACATCTTTCTATTTTTCACCTTCCAGTAAAGAGACAAATTTGGATTCTGAGGGTTTCTAAAGCACAGCATCCCAGATTCATAGGATAATGTAGGCAGGAAGGAACGTCTGGAGGTCATCCAGCCCAACCCCTGCTCAAAGCAGCTCTAATCAGACCAGGTTGCTCAGGGCCATGTCTAGTCAAGTCTTGAACACCTGCAAGGGTGGAGATTACACAGCCTCTCTGGGCAACCTGTTCCAGTATTTGACCACCATTAAAGCATTCACTTCTAATTTCTGGAGGAAGCCCAGTTATCCTAGCCTCTCCTTGTACATCACATCCTCCAGCCCCTCAACCATCTCGGTGGCCTCCACTGGCCTCACTCCAGTATGTCAGTGCCTTTCTTGAAGCGGGACTCCTGTTCAATTTGTCATCCACCCGGACTCCCAGATCCCTTTTTGCAAAGCTGTTTCCTAGATTGCTGGCCTCCAGCCCATATAGGCACATGGGGTTATTTCATCCCAGGTGCAGGATATACTTATATCTCACACCATATGGGAATCTAAGGCATACTTAAAGGTGATAATTTCCAAACTTAAGAAAGCTCTTTTCACTCTCAGGTGAAATATGGGGCAGGTCACATTTTGTTAATGGAGGTAGATATGATTTTTCGCTCTCTGGCCTCATCCAAAAGCACTGATCTCCCACTGACCTCCAGAGACCCACAGAAGTCAATGGGGTTTTTTACCCTCACTATAATGGGTAATGTTGCTGCTGTTGAGCATAAATATTTAAGAACTGAATTGACACTCTGAAAAGATTAAAAACATCTTGGTACTGGTTATATTGTTATCAAAGTAGCAGCAGGTAAGCCTAAACCAGTTGGACTGTGATTTTTTTCTCTTCTATTTACAAAGTCAAAGTTTATTTTTCTTAAGCTGGTTTAAAATCAAACGTATTGCAGGTGAATCAAAATTTAACATGCATCTGTGATGGAAACAGAATATCAATCACCAGAAACTCCATATTGTGTCAATAACCTGTCTGTTTGCTAAAAGTTCATGTTGGCTGCAAGAAATACAACAATTACCACACACAAATTTTATTACTTTCTCCCCATTCATCTCTTGGAATAAAATTGTTTTTCTTCTTTCCTATAAGATGTCTCTAATTTGAGCTTAAAAAGAACTCAGTTCTAACAAGCCGAGATTTCAAAAGAGCACACTCCACCGTTTCTCTTGCAAAAGTAATATGCTGTTCCTAAAGAACAGCCTCTTATGCAACCTCCCTTCTCTGTCACTATATTGTTACCATCAGACACAGCTTGAGACAGCATTTTCCTCCTAAGCACCTCTTATCTGTCACTTATAACTTTCTGAAGATTATTCTTCAGGCTGAAATTCCTCATGCCTCTTCTTAAACCAAAATTCAGTATTTTAGGACACTTGTGTGGGAGAACAGTCCAGACCATTTTATGCTTGTCAGCACCTGCATGGTGCTATTTCGTGATTATCCCTGATGCCCTGGCAAAACTCCTGACCAGGCACACTATTTTTCATCCTCTTTTCTAAGCCACATATAGTAAAATGGCAGGGTGTGAATCTAGGGGGACGCTGTGCTCTCTTGAAAGGGTGGCTGCATTAGTGGGGAGTGCAGAGCTGTGTACGAGACCCCCGTCTCACCTATCTGAGTCTTATTTATTATGCCTTCCACAACGGTGCCTGGAGTGAGCAAACAAATTAAAGCTCTATAATTCTCAGTCTGTGCAAATGTGAATAAAGACTCATTTCATAGCTCTAAAAAGAAAAAAAAAACGCTAAAATCCAGCTACTCAAAGATTCTACCTCTATAACATACAACTAAAAAGTAAGTTCTCTGAGATCTTTCAGTGACAAGCTATCGTCACCACATGGTGTTACTGCCTTCATCTATCGCTATACGAATCTGTCTACCTCTCTGACTATATATGATCCAAGTGATAGCCATGTACTTTGTTCAGTCACAGACTTCTTGGGGAAAAAATCTTATCGCAGACAGTAGCCCTCCCTGCAGTCTATCCGTTACAAATTATTCCATCCAGCGATGATATCTCATAATGAAGAGAGTCAAAGTTAATTTCAGAGCATTCAGCTGAACGGCTGCGTGAGATTTCTCTGATCAGCCTCAGAGAGGATTTCAGTGGAACTTCGTGTCTTTTTTTTGGTAGACTTTAGAACTGTTTTGCTTTTAAAAAAAATAATGTGTGCTTCTCTCCAGCTGTAAAATATGCCCATGTAAATGTGTTACCTGTCTATTAGTTTCCTAAGTGAAAAATGCATTGGAATCTCTGATTAGAAGGGACAAAGATATCCCTCGTTGGTTTTGACAGGTTGAATATTGCTGAACAGTATCTTTCCTTCCTCTGCTAGCTGAACAGCTATTATGAAACCAGAGCACATTCTCATCCATGGATGTGCTGCTCCATATTTTAGCATCGGTGAGATGTTTCATCTGCGGACAGTAGGCCTGCTATACATTTCTAACATCAAATAGCTCCTGCAAGGGGGTGGCTCAGTACCTGGAAGCTGTCTCTCCCTCCTCTCCCGCCCCATTTCTTTCCCCAAGAGGCCGTTCATGGTTGCAGGTATTGCACAGTATTTACAAGTGCTCTTTGGGATGCACACACAATTTTAACAGGCGGCAGTTTTTGTAGTGGCATAGCTACTTTGAGGTAGGTCATCTCACTGCAAAATCTTGTTAGAAAAAATGAGCTGACACATCCTCCCAAAGATCAAGACAGCTCTGGAGTACCACCGCTCCATAAAAGCCTTTAAATAACTATTGCATGAGTTACCAAATTTAATAAAAGACACTTAATAGTCAAAGTGATCCAATGAGAAAGGTTAATCAGAAAATTTGTCCCTGGATTGCCTGTTGTGGGGAAATTTACGGCATTGCCCAACCTGTATAAAGCAGCATGCAAGCAGGGTGCTGCTGGATTTTATGCCCACTTTACACCCCACACGTCCCCTACTACATAGAGGAGAAAGCAGGGTAAGGGAGAAGCAGGCTGCTCCTTCCCCTGTAGCAGTTAAGTCCTTGTTCAGTAACACTGGTCGTTGTTCGACAAGTGCAAGGTTTGTTTAGAAAGACAAAAGAAACCAAAGCTTCAGTTTTCTACTTCACCTCCCAGCACCTTGGCAGATGGCTTAAAAGAGCCGTTTGCCGATTGTGTAGGAAATAGGCTGTAACAGCTCAAACGATTCCAAGTCACAAGGATTCAAGGTTTTCCTTCAAAGCTTTCAACAGTCATCTAAAATTCCTGCACCTGTGAGCTAGCTCGCTGCCATCTCAGTGTGTACTGCTCACTCGAGGGGCCTTCAAGCTGCCGCAGGGTTTTCATTAGCCATCTCATGATCAGGACTGTCCTACTCGTTAGTGCCAGCTTCCCTTTCAAAAGCCCCTGTTTAATTAGGTTCCTCATGACAATAAACACAGTCCTGTCATTTGATTCCAAGCTTGCTTGTTTGTTTGGGTTTTTTTTATAGTGGATAGTAATGAGAAAATCTGTGACAGAATGTTTATTTATGCCAAAACGGAGGCTAACATCCCATAAAAGCTAGACCCAAGCTAATAGAGACACCGCTCTGACTCTAAATCATTTAACTGAGGGCATTTCAGCATGTGTAACGAAAGACAGACCTGAAGTGACATGTATTTTAAAACTGCATGAAATTTTTCAGCTATTATTTAATTGCAATTAATTATTTGTATTCCAAGATACCCTTTCACCGTCACTAACATCGCATAGGACGAGAAGTCTCTAGAGACAGGAACAAACGTTCCCATTAGCACGGGGAAGGGAGGAAATAGATGTTTAGCTGGAGAAAACAACAGTCAAATGATACAAACCAGAAGGAACTATCCTTGTCTTCCCGTCTGAAGAGAGCATTTAGAGACATTCATCATTTCTTTTAGGGACCTCCACAGACCAGCTGGAGTCTGTCATTTTCTCAGGCAATGGCTCACGTTACTTGATGCCGATTGCAATGCTGTTCCTGAGCAAAACCCATACCTGCCTAGCTGCCTGCCTCTAAGCACTTGTCAGGCAACAGAGTTCAGTTCCTTGATGTCACAGGCAACCACATCATATAACAGCACTTAAAAATCATCAAAATCCAGCTTATATTTCATGCCTTTGTTTTGCCTCCAGAAGGATGTTCCCAGAGTTTACCCCATCAATGTTTGGCAACCTTCTCCTAATTTCCATACCAGATTTGCTCATGACTAATGTATGGCTACGTGTTTCTCTAAATTGCCCTCCAGCTTAAAGAGCTAGACAGCTAAACAGCTCTTTGCTGTTTATCATTTCTCCTCCCAATGAGGTTAATATTCTCAGCTAATCAACATACTGTTAGGGTATCTGAACTTAAAGAGACTAAAACCCCGCTACCTGAACAGTGTGTTGAGGAAATAAGTGTAGCTATTTAAATTATGATTTAAAGTTGATTTAAAACAATCTTCCTCTGAACACAATGACAAAATTGCCATCATCTTCAGTGAGACCAGACTTTCTTATCACAAAGTATCCTTGGGAGCACCTAAAGAAGAGCACACTGCCAAACAATCTTCTGCTCAAAATATCTTTTCCATTCCTCTGCTTACACGCAAAAATCTATCAGAACAGTCTTCTGCAGTATGCCCAGCAGACAAATTTCTGACCATTTTGAACTAGAGCTGGGAAGATGATCCCAGAGTCCTAGCAACAAGCACCTGCCTTAAACATCCGTGAGGACTACAGACCTGGCAGCGCGGCACAAAGCAAGCAGTGATCTGGCATTTATTTCAGAATGCCATTGAAATGTTGACAGCAACACAGACAAAATGAAGGTTGATGGTATGTTTCTGGTACCTCCTTCCCTGGTTTTCCAGCCCAGTCTGGTAATACCAGGTCTATCTTTCCAGAGAAATGTGCCTCAGGAGCTCCATCCTAAGCACAGCTGGGGGACTGGGGCCAGGACAGCCTTGGTGGTTGGTCTGAGTTATTACGTATGGTGCAGCACTCAGTGCAGCTGCGACTAAGGGACAGTGTATTAGTACAGTGATTTTAAGTGAAATTCTGTGCACTATTTTTACAGCACTGTAGAAATTTAAAGGCTTAGGGAAAGTGGGGGTTTTTTGTGTCAAACCCAGCAGTGTTCATAAAAGGCAATGAAAAAGATTCAGTGAATCATTTCCTTATTCTGTAGTCATTGTCTTACATGAAATAAATTATAATATTAGAGTTCTGATGGGGTCACAGTGGCGGCTGACACTGGATAGAACAGAGCGCTTTTCTTTTCAATAAGATAAGAAAATAACTACACAAAAGATGGAGGTTTCTGACCTTTCAGATTGCAGCCCGAGACAAAATGATTCTTTAATGCATAACCTCCTCACTGCTGCTACACTGATCACGAGCTTTCTGCTCATAGTTTCTATTAATGGTAAGCACTCAGGACTCGTCAGGTTCTGGTCGCCCTCCCAGAGTGGAGATGCAGAAGGACACCTCTGCTCGACTTGGCTCCAAGGCTATGCAAGGAACGAGGCATCTTAGCCATTGAGAAAGTGTTTTCAGGATGGCATGCTGGGTTTGCTAAGTGATGTGCCTGAACTCTATACAGGATTCAGTCTTTCACATTAAAATATAAATTCCTCTTGGCTTGCCCAGAGGTGCCTTTATACCTACCTCCAGGCTATACCGGAAAGCAGGCACTGTTGCACTTCCCCTGCCAGAGGGGCTCCATCTGGCAAATGCTCTAACACACTAAGACCTGCACAAAAAGCAGTGGCAGCAGCTGCCCTTTTTTTAATCTTCCTTCCTTTTTAAAGATGCTTGGAAAAGGAGTGACCCTTTTTGTGCAGCAGGTCTGTGTTTAGGAGCTATGGGCTCAGTGCTCTTCTCCTGAGAGGATTTAGGCTTGTTTGGAGAATTATGGGTCCTGACAGCTCTCTTTTCACCTGAGGTCCCCAGAGGCACAAACCCAGCAACTTGCATGGGTGGAGGGAGAGGGTTACATTTTAGAGGTAGAGCAATTCCACCTGCCTGCTCTAGAATTTCATCTAGCTCATCTTCCACCCGGTCCAACACTAAGATAAAACACCAAGACAAGCAGCTAGGCTTCTGATGAAGGGACAAGCATGCCTTTGCGTTCCTTGAGAGCTGCTCGATATCACAGCTCAAGCTGGCACCTCATATCTCTTTGGAATTTGTCAAGCTGTGCATCTTAGCCATTTTTTTTTTAATCTTTTTTTGCTGAATAAAGAGTTCTCACAGCCTATGACCAAGTCACCATTCCACCTTCTTTTTGATATGTGAAATGGAGTATTTTCTACATAGGGCATGGTTTCTGGCCTCAAATCATTTTAGTGGTTTGTCTATGTACTTCTTTCACTTCCTCATCATTTCCCTTAAAATGCAGAGCCCAGAGCTGTACCTATTTATTGCCTTTACTCATGCTAGATAGAAGACAATGTCACCTCTTTATTTTCATCCAACTCCACCTTTTAGAAATATATCATCCTCCACTTGCACTGTTTAGACACCACTTAATCAAGGTACTATGCAGAAATTTATCTTCTCATACACTTGACTCATAAATAACTCTCTCTTATCCATTCATCATTTTTGTTGCTACCATATGAATTCACTGTAATGCATCTCCCCAACAGGAAGTGAGGCTCTACAATTGCACGTAGTAGCCAAGTGGTCTTACCTAGCTTCATCTTTAGGTATCTACACTTCTGAAAGATAAGGAATTACTGTAGGTCACATATATTTTGGGAGAACATCATGCCATTTTTAATCACATGCTTCACTGAAGATTTACTTCTACATCATAAGTACGGAAACTAAAAGATGTGATTGTAAGAACATTCATTGCTCCCATTAACTTCAATTTTGGATATAGAATGTTACTGCTCTTAAATGATGCTTACTCAGCAGTAATGAAGAACACAAAGGGAAAATTGGTTTACGGTACAAAGCGTACTTAGATTATCAAAACTGTAAACTGTTCAGGACAGCACCATCTTTTTTTATGACTTTATATAACATGACGGAGAATTAATCCATTATTCATCTAAGCACCTAGCCTCTACCAACATACAAATAATTAATAACAATAAGCAAATAATTCATTTTCCAAAGTATGATATTGTTACTCTTTTGCCACTACTGCATAGATACTTGAAATGATTCAAAAGGGAGACGGGCAAAGCAAGGAATATTCAATGATGCAGAAGATTAGACTGTTTCCAAATAAAGAACAATTTWTACAGTTCTGCAGAAAATGAAGTCATATGCCATGACTCAGATATGTTGTCTCAGGAAACTCTAAGCCTTCAGAGGAGAACAGTAAGCATCAGGGCTCTAGTACCCATGTGGGAATATCACCATGATGATCCAGATGTGGCCAGAGCCATGTGTTTTTTTCAGGGGACCAAGATCTATGTAATAAACCTTTTTTGAAATACATTAATGGCATTTTCATAGTGCACACAACACACTAATGCAGTAAAAGTATGCACATTTTCCGCCTCTAGGTGATAAGTACTTGCGCATAGAAGGGGAATAAGGTCTTGTTAAACTTAGGTCAAAATTTAAGGCTATTGGGGTGATTTCTGAATCCTACTACCTTTCTCCTCTCAAGAGTAGCTGTCCTTTTTGTTACAACCTTCTTGTGCTTAGCCCAGTGTCATAAACATTTTTATTTACCTCTAGGTACTAAGCTGCCCATGTCCTTGCACAGAGTTCTTCCAGAAACGTAACCTTCTCAGCAATGAGCCCGTCCTTTGGCTGCTTCCACTGGTCAGAGGTGACTGGAAGCATATTAGGATGAAACAGCAGTGTCTGAGATGTAAGACAGCCAAAGTGCAGTGTTTGTCATTAATTCAGTACTTAAATTTGAGCTAATGTCACTTCTATAAATAAGCTGCTGCTAAACAAAAGATAGGAAGTAATGAAGAACAGCAAAATTTTCTCCAAAGAAAACTGCCTTCCTTTTCCCTACCTAATCACTCGTCATTTGTGAATCTAAATTTTAGATACTTCACAAATGTCCTACTAACAAAAGTACCCAAATTATCTGGCAAACCAGCAGAGAAGGTTACGTGCCTTTGAAGGCCTCCAAAGACATTTTAGCCCCTTAATGTAAAGCTGATGGTAGGAAGTTTGGATCCCTTAGACATTGGCTGCTCATTCAGTTAATAGTCCCCCATGGACCTGGAGCCAAGAAACTTGCCAAAGCCACAAAAGAGGTCAGTGGTCTAACACTGAATGAAATCTTTATCTCCTAAGCTCCTATTTGGAGCCTTAAAATCATGCTCCTTGCACTACTTCCAGCAAAATTTCACTGCCCTGGGCCTGATGAGGCCTGTAAAGAAAGTAATGAATAATCAACACAGTTATCCTTTTCATCTTTTTGTTGCTAACTAATGATGAAGAATCTTAATCAGTTTTTCCTAATCTTCTCTGGTACAGGAGTGGAAACCTTAAGCACGAGATTTTTTTTTTTTTTTGCCACTGCCCAAAGTGGCTTCTCTTCCTGTCTTTGAAAGTGAGCGTCCCCACACAGCTGCTAGGAGCCCACTATGCTCCTTTGCACCTTTATGATTTGGGAAGGTGCTCGGTCACCACGACACACACTGATCACTAGGAGCATTGACAATCCCACCCTGCAGGTTTTCCACGAGATTTGCTACTTTTCCATTTTATTTAGTACAGCCTAATATTTTTCAAAACATTGGAAACGGCAGCTTATCCATGGGCGTTGCTCATGAGTGAGAAGTCCAGCTGCTTTTGATGGGATGTTCCTGGCTACAAACACGCCATCCTTCTGCTTATCTCCAGGAGCGGGCCATGTTACCTGATAGGCAATTCATCCACGTGCCACCTTGCTTGTAGTGGTTGAGCTGTATGTCACGTAGCTTCCCTTCATTACCAAGTGCAACAACAAGAGGGTATGACAAAAACGTGACGTTACAGGTTACAACGCTGTGGGATGCCTCTCCCCAACATAATTCAACCCTGCCTTCCCTCCACAACTCCTGCTTCCAGTCTAGGACCAGTTCTTCACTGTTCAGATAGTTCCCTTGGGATGCTTTGGCAGCAGGTCCTTGGAGCAGCCAGTCCCACATTCATATTTCTTTTCCCTGAACATGTTTTACACCCATCACCACCCTTTCCAGCATATTGGATTCTTGCCAGAGTTTTAAGCTAGAAAAAACAATTTCAGAGCTGCAGCTTTTTTTTTTTTCCCCTCCCCTCTCCACCTCCAAACTCTTGATCGATATAGCCCTTGTTTGTGCTGCTTCTGCAGATGCTTCTAAGGGGAAAATCATTGCAGAGGAGAGGGCTTTCACAGAACTTGAACATGGTTATTATGTGCTTGTTTTATAGTAGCAGCTCAGGGCCCCGTTATACCTAACTCTGCGCAGCGCCCTTGTCTTTTGCTGCACCAGGCTTCCAGGGTAATAGGCAAAGGATTTCAGTGGTGCCTGTGCGAGACATTTTATAGTTGTCTGTGTGGACATGAATTTCATCTATATGTTGTTTGCTAACTTTCACTGTTACCTTTTGTTCAATATATTTACTACACTTACCAGAAAAAATATGAGGACATTAAAAATTCAGAGTGACCAGAAGGATTTATGATCTCATCTACAATGATATTGCAACAGGAAAAAAAAAAAAGGGGGGGGGGGGGAAGGATCATCATGCCTCCGCTGTACAGAAACAGGTATTAAAGGCAATGTTCAGTTGCTGGAGTAAAAGGGTTGAGTAATTCCAAATCTCTGCACTGTAACACCCAATAACCCTCAGACGTGCGAGGCCAGAAGGCAGAACAGAGCCTGGGCGTTTTGTGTTGTCCATTATCTTTCTATATTTCAACCTTCTCCCTCTAAACTCTCCTGTTGTCATCTCTAAATTAAATAGCTTCCATTTCAAGGCTTTGAACAGCTTCACCTCAGCTCACATCTGTGTTAGAAAATTAACTCCTCTACTTCTCTAACTGGCAGTCTTATTTTTTTCCCCCTATTTTTTAAAGTGGAAGTACCATCTGCTTTCTCCTCAAGACCCACCCACAACTCTGATGTTTGCACTTTCTGCAGAACAGACTATCTTTGAAAACTTAAACAGAATGTAAATAGTTAGATGTAAAGGAACTTTAGTCACCCCATCCCACTATACTGCTAAAGGCTACTGTATTATGTTTACCCCCATGTTTTGTGAGAAACAGAGCTACCGTTGTAGTGCATAGATGTTGCACCCTGGAAAAGATTTCTGCATCCCTTTCCAAGCATATGAAGGATAAGAAGGTGATCAGGAGCAGTCAGCATGGATTCACCAAGGGGAAATCATGCTTAACCAACCTGAGAGCCTTCTCTGATGGGATGACTGGCTGGGTAGGTGAGGGGAGAGCAGTGGATGGTGTCTGCCTTGACTTCAGGGAGGCTTCTGACACGGCCTCCCATAACCTCCTCCTAGGCAAGCTCAGGAAGTGCGGGCTGGAGGAGCAGACAGTGAGGTGGGTTGAGAACTGGCTGGATGGCAGAGCTCACAGGGTTGTGATCGGTGGTGCAAAGTCTAGCTGCAGGTCTGTAGCTAGCAGTGTCCCCCAGGGGACAATACTGGGTCCAGTCCTGTTCAACCTATTCATCAGTGACCTGGTGCACTTGCTTGCACCCTCAGCAAGTTTGCTGATGATACCAACCTGGGAGGAGTGGCTGGTACCCCAGAGGGCTGTGCTGCCGTTCAGAGGGACCTGGACAGGCTGGAGAGATGGGCAGAGGGGAACCTCATGAAGTTCAATAAAGGGAAGTGCAGAGTCCTGCAACAGCAGCAACGTGACATTGCTGCAGCTCCTGGCTGACAAGGTAATCTTGCAGAGGACAGCAGGAGCTGCAAAATATTGGTCTGTAATTTAAAACTAATGTTTGTTATTGAACACATGTGCTAAGGTCTGTAATGGCATTATGTCTATTTTCAGATGATCATTTCAGCTGTTTATCCTATTTCACAAAACAGTACAGTTTTTAACGCTACTTGCTGTGTTTGTTTTTTTAGCATATAATTACACTGATCATAACCACCGCAAAATAAATGCAGGTTTTTGTCTCTTCTCAGTATAGCTGGCACTGTACACAGTGTCTGCAAATAATGCCTACAGCAGCAGTCTTAGCCTTCCAAGTCTTGACTTTAAGGTTGAAAAGATATCTTTAATCCCTAACCTCCCTCCATTTTCTAGCTGCTTTCTCTCACCAGAAGAATTTGCACAGCACATGAGATCTTGAGCCTTATGCATAGAAACATCCGTTATGGACTGGAAGGGCTTTCCTAATGCCATTTAAATTGTCTGCCCAGTCAAATTTAGATTAAAGGTGTATCATACAAGTGGACACTGGGAAAAAGGTTCAGGGAGAAAAATGAGGCATGCCATTCCTGCCATGTAAATGGAGAGGAATTCTCAAAAGTTCACATGATCCTGAAATTACAGGAGAGTCTTGCAAAACATCAGATATTATAGCACTTATATTTAAAAGAGAGAGAGAGAAAAGAGAGAGAGCATGAAGTGATATACCAAGGACATTTAGAATATGAAACTGATTTCTGATTCATCAGTATAAGAGATAGAAATAAATTAAAAGAGGGTGGTCGATCTTCTTTTGAGGGAAAGATGAGATGGTGACGGAGTTGCATAATGAGATAGAGATTGAGTAATACAATTATAGGTATAATCCAGGTAGGAACTGAACTCTCTTTTTTCTGCTCTGACACTGTGGGGCATCATTTTTCTTTTTAATATTTTCAGAAGAGAAATAAACATCCAAAATAAACTTCTAACACTGAAATCCAACCATCATGCAAATTCTGCAAATCAAAAGCTGAGCTGGTAGCATGGGCAGCCTGAAGTCACACACCCCTTTTAATTCAAACACCGAGTTCTCCCATTCCTATTAGAACTTTATATATAATAATTGCCTACTCACATTGGTAATTTTTGCCTCCCATCACTCTACATGTGTTGTACTCTGACAACCAACACACTGCAAGCTCAGATTCCTGGATATTCAGTGGAGGAAATATCTGTAAATTAAGGCATTTCACCTCTATGCAAGACCTCACAAATGCTTTGGGTGGTAAGCTCCACTATTTCTAGCTACTTTGCTACAAAAGCTAACTTCATTATTTCTTTCCAAGTTTAGAAGTGTACTAATAATACACCAACCTTACAAGGTATGAGGTTGCCCTTGTATAAAAAGCTCAATTGATAGGAGCACTGGTACCTTCCTGCAAATCAAAACCTTGAGCATAGCAGAATGCTGGAACATGCAATCCAGGGAAACTTGATTTCCAAATGCTAAATCATGCTGGGATTCCTTTGAAGATGTCTTTCAAACTGCTGTCAGAGAAAAAAAGACGAAAATCTCACTTTCAGAATTTATTACTCTTCCAGAATCGGGCTGAAAGGCAAGACAGGCACTGATTGCATTAGCAATTCTGTGTGATGGCAGCAGAGTCTAAGTCCAGCTTCTCCCTAAAAGCAAACGAGCCACTCTCTTACACATTGTTACTCCTTATCCCTGTGCTGACAAGAACACTGTGAAGTATTTGTGCTGATAAATTTTAGGTGGATTTTGTATTTCATTTTTACCTCCCTTTATAGCCTCTAAATACAAACCTTTCCATAGACATCTTTCCCTTAGAAATTATATGTACCTTGGTAAAGACCACCATTCTTGCAAAGAGGCATACTTTTACCCCAACATCTTTTGATGTGGAAATAGCCATTTAGAGTGACCTTTTTGCTTAAAATTTAATTGCAGCAGCATGAAGTCATACAAAATTGGGAAAGCATCCATTTAGAGTCTGGGAAAACGGAAGGGTGGCAAATACTACACTGATCTACAATAAGCTATGTACCTCTGACCCTAGAAAAAGGTAACTACTATAGGAGAAGTTCATTGTCATTCAGAGAGTTTTGATTAAAATAAATAGACAAACCCTAGAAACCTTTTTCACTAGCTGAGGATCACGATCACAGCTGAATTAGCAAAACATAATATTGAACAGTATTTTCTAAGCTGTAATTCCTCCACGTGCAAGAAAGAATACATTAAAAAAAGAAAAATTCCCAGAAGAATGTTCCTGTTACTTTGGCTTGTCTCTCTCAAGGACCTCAAATCCTCTTTGTGGAGAGTGGCAGAGCTCATCCCACAAAACACGCAGAGAAGGAAAGGCACATGGCAGGAGCATGTATGGTCCCAGCAAGCCAACCAGCTACAGCTTCTGTAGCATGAAATATCTGTACGTGCACATCAACATTTCCTTCAGAGCAATAACAAAAGTCTTAGGCAATGCTTTCCAGGCGGGGAGCTTGCTCCTTCGTACATACCTCTGCTCCAGGCCTGCTGCCAGAGGCTCCCTGGGGAACTTTCCAAGAGCATCCAGCAAAGCAGGCTGCCCAGCACCCACCAAACGAGGGTACAAGCCCGTGCCGTTTTTTTCAGCTAGAGTTTCTCATCATCCCGTACAGCCGTTTCACCAGCACAGCACGCTCACGTATCCCTAATGCCGTCCAGAGCAGCTCAGCTCGGGAAGCCACCATAAAGCTTTATTGCAGGAGCGGAAGCGAGAGCAAACTCGAATCACCCATTAACATCACCCTCTCCTGCAAACACACACTGCCAAATCCCCTAGCTGGTTCACAGCCAGCCCTGGGTGTCTGGTTTATTAGACGACAGGGAACTCATTTTCTGATAAAACAGAACTTGCCTGTTGTTTTTAAAAAGGGTAAGCGCAACAGCTTCATTAGAGCATCTGGCATTTTGATGCTACTTCTCGTAGCTCACCTAGGCTGTCACGTCCTCCCTCTGACAGGGAAAGGAACAGCAGCCATTTTATTTATTTATTTTGATAGGCAGCATTTTTCTGTAATCGAGTATTACATTTTAAGAAGCTGATTTTCTGAAGCATGAAATGGGTATATAAATACAATTCCATGACCTGTAACATCCAATTTCAAAATCTTTTATCGAGCAGCAGCTATCTAACAGGAAACTAAAGATTCTCATTTCTTGGAAAGTTAACCGTAAATATTCAAAAGCATTAATCATGCAAAGTGAATTTTGGAACCTTACATTTATTTCAGATGTTTTGGTTTACTTGAAGAAATCCAAAATGCAATGTTTTTTTTTTTTTTTTTCCCAGAGCCAGGGCATGCATATCAAATCGCTTTTTCACCCCCTTTCTTCGTGTATCATACACAAACGTAGCAACAGATCAAAGACACAGCTTATAGCCTGCGCCCGCGGAGAGCGCAGCCTGGCATTCCTGCCATCAAGTGAGAACAAGACAGACTCCGTGGCACTGCAGGTCCCAAATCCTTGCTGAACTGCATCGGACCTTCCAGAAAACTGTGATCTATTTGGGGTGAATTCCTGCCTTTGGTGACACCATTGACGACAACTGCTGGGTTCAGGGAGGCCGGGATCATGCCAAGGGCAAGAGGCGCAAGAGATGGATTTCAGTCTGTGCAGAGCCTGCGTGGGGACTCGGAGGAAGCCCCAGACCCCAGCTGGTCTGGACTCCTGACATCTGGGGTGCTCTCTCCTACGGTTAGCTTAATGATTCTGTCCTAGATGGAAAATATCTTTGTTTCATATTTTTTCCAAAAACTGCACATTGTTTTTTCTCCAGCTAAATGGTGCGTTGCTTTTTCTCCAGCTTGAATCTCAAAAGCCTCCTTTCCTATGAGCTGACTACCTGGGCCTTTACTGCTGGTGATTACTACTTGGATTACAGTGGCATGTAGCAGCCCCAGACTGCAATAAGGATCTCAATGAACCAGGTTACTTGCATCCTTAAATAAAGAAGATAGAGCACTTGTTTCTGCCTATTGTTCCTCATAAGCAGAGATGCACATTTGCTAATCCAAATCTTGGTAACAGTTTCAGATTTTAATGTTTCTCTTCACTGAACAGCACCATGGAAATTACTTTAAGACCTAGTGGTATTTTCCAGTCCAGCTCTGCAGGGAAATCATAACTCTCCGATCCTTCCATGAGGCATCCTCCCAAAACCCACCCGTGAGGCAAGGGTTGTGCCCAAGACACGGCCAACCATTTGATTATGAACGAAACTTCCCGTGACAACAGGCAATGGAGCATATTCCTCAGAAACATCTTTTTTACTTGCTGACGTCCAGCTCCCTGCCCCTGGAAGGAAGGATTCAGTCTTCCCACCGCCATCCTGGCCCCAGGAGAGAGAAGAGAACAACTCGGCAGGTTGGCTTCGGCTTCCAGAGCATTTCTGCTGGTAGTGCAGCTTTTTCCTCTGTACACTCAACTATTTGTGCAGTTGCAGGATGGACTGGACTGCAAGACAGATCTGGATTATAGTAATCACTTTTCTTGGGTTAAAACTGATCTCAGGTTGATAGCCCCCAATCTTGTTTATCTGCTGATACTACTGCTACTACTGGGCACTGCAAGAAAAGGAACAACAGGGAGGGGAGAAGGTCTTCATCTCCTCGCATCAGTTTTATTGCCTAAAGAAGTGTCTGTGAAACTACATCCTGTAGCCTCTTATGTAGGTTAATTGGCAAACGAGAGTTACAGAATACTGACCTAAGCACAGAAAGATAAAAACAGATCCACAGGGTATTGAGACGGGCTTTGCTTTGTCACTCCCCATTGACACAGCACTTTGCACTAAGTCACATTTAAAAGGGAAAGGGTCATGTTTTCTTCCTTTGGTTCTCCAGAACATGTCCATTTTTACAGTTCAGGACAAAATTAACAAGAGAAATTTCTGGAAAAGTCAAGCTGGAGCTTAGTGTATTGTGGCCCTATTAAGAACTCAATGGCAATAAACCCACTGATTTCAGGAGGCTCCAAATTTCACCCAGTTGATTACTTTATGCAAAGCAGAAAAAGGTTGGGCCACTACCTGTGTGATTGCACTGGGCACTGGTGCGGAAGACACCCATCCAGGTGAGAGAAAGACTTCAGCCAGATGGGCAAGATATGTATGCTGTTTGTCCCCACGATAACGCATCCAGTCCGAGTTCAACCAGACATGTCGTAGAAATGCATTCTTTAAAAATACCAGTGAGGATGCATGTGTGACAGCCACATTTCCAGAGCACAGGAAAAAATCAAGCACCAGATGTTGTGCAACTCTGAGTACATTTCTATTGGGTGAGCAAATCCAAAAGACCCATTATAAGCATTCTTTGTGAGGCCTGCAATAATGGGAGAAAATGCTAATTTGGCAGCTCGCATTTCTGAAATGACTTGTCTTTTCCTCCCTGCCACTTCAATGTTGGAATTATGCAGTTCCCAGGAGGACAGGACTGTGCCTAGGAAAGACTGAATTGTAACAGGAGACGCTTCCTTTGCATGACAATTTGAAGAACTTTCTTCCTTTCATAAAATCTCTGTGAAGAAAAAAAACTTCACATACAAAGGAATATTTTCATTGAGGTTCTGCAGGAGATACTGGGAGAAGAGACACAAAATCTCTTTTGGTTTGAAAAAGCAAGGAAAGAAATATATTTGTGCTCAGTTAAAATAAGTTAATATAGCAATCCCACTTTCACATGGCAAGCTTTCTCCACAGAGCTCCTCTCTCTTGCTACCATGCTATAGTAAATGCTAGAATTAGATGCATGGGGTATATATAATTGTTTTCTAATATTTTGGGTATTTCAGCCTATGATACTGGCACCCTAGCACATAGTGGGGAACTAGAACGTTAACTTACATATTCACAGTTTACACATCTAGTTTACACTCAAGTAAATTGCTCATGAAGACAGGAATCGTCATCAGCCCCACTTAGCAAGAGAAGAAACCATGGTAGCAAGCAGTCACATCCCTGGTCTGAGCTCAGGAGGCTCAGACAGGAGGGTGGTGGCAGACATGGGAACATCGCTCTGTCCTCCACCCCCTGATGGAAACCCTTCATCTCCTAGGGTACAGTATGAACCACTTCCCTTGCTTCCTTCCCCAATCCAAATTCTGTTCCAGAGAAGAAAATTGTCATCTTTCATATGCAAAGATTTCAAGCATTTCTATAAAAATTTGATTCAAGCATTTTCACTTTTTCTATGAGAAGTCATAAAATGTCTTGTACTGGAAGGATTACACGGAAAGGGAGCTTCACATCTGTCTGCACTACTGTTATAAGAGGAAAAGGAAGGTTTTGTGGGAACCAGGCAGAGCGATCAAGCCTTTCCCTGAGAAAAATGTAATCTATGTCATGCTACTAGCTAGCTTTCTTTCCAGCACTACCAGTCACCTTATCACACAGATGAGAGGAGGAGAGAAGAATAACAGGGACTGATTTCAGACTGAAGTGGTGGTCCAGGATAGACCCCAAGTGAGCCTGCGGAGGCTGCCCGATGGCATCTGTCCTCCAAGGGCTCTTCAGGGGGAAGCTGAAGCCTGCTTGGAATCACTGCAGCACGAAATGACCAGGCAAAATAGTTTTGACAATTAGCCAAACCAATCAGTCGTAAGAAATTCAAAACCATGTTGGTGCAATCTTAGTGTTTTTTAGGAGTCAGAAGGATAGTTTCTTTTTTTTTTTTTTTTTTAAATAACCACTCTTGCCAAAACACAGAGGTCCGAGACTCTTTGACGAGTGAACTTCATTACAGTGAAACATTGTCCATTTTGATGGATTCTACATTTTACAGAGGACAGAAGCTAAAAGCCTTGGTAATTTGTATTTGCTGCCTGTGTGCAATGCACCTTAACCTTAAGAGCCTGAACACCAACTGGGGATTTCAGAAGTGCTTTTCCCCTCAACAAACTCTACTCCTACTCAGTCAATGGCAAAAACTCCTGCAAAGATCCTACCTCTTATTCTGCAGCACTAAAAACCACCTTAGCCAAGCAAACAGCACAGTCACTGGACTGTTTTAAATTCAAGCCACAACTTAGTCAAAAAGCTGTTGATGGAGAAAAATTTTAATGCAAGCTAATAAGGCATGAGGAGACACTCTCTTCTTCAACTCTATTCACACACACTCTATTAAAAATTTACACTTCGAAAAGTGGAAGACAGAGTAGCCTAGGACAGATTTTCTGTGATCACACCAGCTTGTGGAAAAGGCTTACAGGTTTTATTTAAAACTAGGTTTTCAAAAAGGCTGAAAAATAATAACGAAAAAACCCAAACACTCTCATCATTTAAGCACATGCAAATCAAGAGTAAGCCCTGCTGTTTCTTCATGCTTGCATTAATGTCATACAGTACAGAAGTCAATACACAACTTATTTTTAAACAGGGAAACTAGAAAGCTTTGAGTGGCCCTTTCATCACATGCAGTGTGGTGCACATTGCAGCAGCACAGAGGGTCACCACGACAAGGGGTATCCTGCTTCAGAAGGAGAAGCAGAGTCCTTCCTCCACTGAAAGATGAAAATTTAACAAAATTCAGATGCTTGTAGAGAAAGCAAAGACATCTTTTGATGGAAAGCAGGCGTGGGATCTTTCTTGCTTGCTGCCAGCTCTCCGTGAGAACGCACCCCAGGGTCACTACAAAGAAAGGAGCCTGCGCAGTTGCCCAAGGACACCACTAGCTCTGTGATTCCCACAGGTTTTGCAGAAGGAGATTGCAAACTTACAGACCTCAGGCTGCAAGAAGCCCTTTCACTGATTTCAGAGCCCTTTTCCACTGATTTTCACATACAAAAAAGTTCCACTTGCCCACCTGGGATAGCTGCAAGAACAAGTATCTGAAGGAAAACAACACTAGCTGGACAAATGCAAGAGGACCACTGATTACACAATTTCATAGACCATCAGGTCAAAAGAACTATTAAATTAGCTGCCTGACACACCACAGGGTTGTAGCATTTCACTAACTATATGTCCAAACTATAGATTGAGAGCAGATAGTCTTAATGAGCTAGTCCAGGCATAGGAGGAACATACCTTGGTGGCATCTCAGTCTGGGTAAACAGCTGCAGCACCTGCACCCCCAAAATAATTTGCTTTAAATTAACTTAGATATCTACATCACCTGCTACCAGCCTACCCTAGATAAAACACCTGCAGTTACAAGCATTAGCTTACTGGGGATGAGGAAGGTCTGGAAAGTCTATTATCCCCTCTTCTGCATTTGTGCTGAAGGCAGGTGTGTTCCCAGCCATCTGACYGTGAAGTGGCTTGGAGGCCTTGAGAGCCCCTTCCACTCAAATTGAGGCTGCGTCTACCAAATTGAGTTCATAATTCTGGGTTGAACAACATTTGGAGATAATGTCATCTGTGTGAGGGAGTCCTTTATGCACTTGAATGGGGTTGTTTATCTGATAAAATTCAACCAGACAAAAAAAATGTATTTATCTTGTTCRGTGTTTGCCTGAATGCTTTTAAGAAAAGGAGGAAAAAGGAGAAAAAAAAGGAAAAGGGAAGGGACCTCTTTTCTCCCAGGGTACRCTACACAAGTAAAATTCATGAAAAATAATGAATGGGAAATTAAAGCATTTTACAGTCAGATTACAGGATTTTATTGCCTGGCCAGAGATTAYAATGATCTTAGGTGACATAGGGAGGGATCCTGCCAAAGGTATAATGAATCTAAGCTGTGACCCAGAATTTACAGGGCTATCAGGATTACTCTTCTGCCCATAATTTGCCAGTTATCTTAAAACAATACATTAGCTTTCTTCTGCATCACTACTAAGGCCTGATGCTGTTTTTTTCTTTCACTCATTTCAATAGCATTACTACTGCTTTACAGATATGTAAATGAAACTAGACTGAGGACCAGAGTATCTCATGGCATGAAATGTGGTTTTATGTGATAACATTTGCTGAGAGAAAGATCACTAATACCTGCCCAGGAAGGTGGGGTGTTTTGTTTTGTTTTGTTTTTTTAATACTCAACCACAGTGCATGTTAAAATGTTGGAAATTTTTGGATTCATGCACAGGGAAGCATGTTTCAATGTTGCAGAATTTCTCTATCCTTTCCCATGGACCGTGATTCCCTCCTTTGGCCTAGAAGCGCATACTTGGACACAAGAAGGAAAGGGTCTGAGCTGAGCTGGAGCCCCTGTTTGGAGCAGCTGGTTGCTGGGTGGCTGATGCAGCTCAGACTGGTGCAAGCTCTGCAGTGTGATGAACTGGTGCTGAATAAAGCTTTTGCAGAGCTCTTCCAGCTCTGAAACAGATTAGGCCAAGCGCAAACACAAGAAACTACTCTTTCTCAACTTAGTTTATGGGTAAGCTAAGCTAAGGTGTTTTCAGAGGAGACTGGATTTCGGATGGCAAGAGCCTGCTGTACCATCTCTGCTTTAGCCAGCATGCCTGTGGCTGGTCTTACCGTCGGGCTCTGGAGAGCAGAGATTAACTACTACACACAGAGCGGTTTAACGATGAAGCAGCCGTGAGCAGATGTGTGCCAGGTGCAGTGCGGTGAAGCACCCAGCTCACGAGCAGGAGGGGTGCAGCGATATTGGGCATAAGTAACGCCCACCAGGCACGGTGAAAGCCAGGCTGGCATCAGCTCTGCAGGCAGAGGTTTTTCTGCCCTTCTGGTCTGGGGGAAATGGCTGGAAGGACAGAGAGTGCACAAAACAGTTTAAGGTCATTGAAATGAGAAATATGAAGGCTATATTGCCCAAAATGCAGGGCATTACCACCATTTCTGCATATCCTCTGTTTGATCAAGTGTTCTTCTGTGGTCTAAGCCTGATTTAAAAGAATCGGGAGGAATCATAATTTATCCAAAAACACAAGCCTGATTTAAATGAAATTCAGGAGCTTCTCTATTTTTAAAGGAAAGTATTAAACTTGACTGGTCTGTGTTTTTCAGTTTGGAGATATATTTGTCAATAAGGAAAGTGGGGTTTTTCAACTGTTTTATTCTTGAAGAATTTTTCATCTCCAGTGTTTAAATACTTCTGAATGTCAATCCTGAACACTATATTGGACTATTTATCAATAGGTATTTATCTTTAAGAGAAACACACATTGCAAACAACTCAAAGAACCTCTCATAGATCTGAAACAGAAAGTGMTGGATTAGGTAAGAATGGAAGAACGAACTGCCTCTGAGCACCTATAAAAGTATATAATAGTGTCCAGCTGCCTGTAGACCATTAATAATAAGGAAGAAGAGAGGGGCTGTTTTGTATGCAGGAACATAACTCAAAAAGAATGAGTTGAAATACAGGAGGGAGAAYTGAGGCTAAATACCCTAAAAGCACCAACCCTACCTTGGCATGTGGAAGGACTGAATGAGCTGATGGGTCTGAGCCACATTTATCTACAGTGAYGCTGCAATTTTAGATAAAGAGGGGGCCAATTATCTTGCCTAGTTGAGATGAAGTTTTCCTTTGCTTTGAAACAATACACAAAATATTATGAACAGCTGAGGAAACGCAAAGCTGTTCAGACTAAACTATTTTGCTTTAGTTTAAATATAGACTAAACTATTTGGCTAAGCTACATCAGGTGCAATTAACACGGTATGGCAGAGCCTATTGGTTTAAGTTATTACTTCATTTAGACAAAAAAGTCAACACGTCATTTTTCGTTAAAATAATAGCAACAAAACCATTTTTTTAACCCATCTGTTTCTTTTTCCCTTTTATTCCTTGATAATCAAGCGATCAAATGATTAACCACCAGCCAAGATATGAGCAGATGAGAAGGGACAGATTATGCTTAAATAGGGAAGCTGGACTGAAAAACAGAGGCTTTTGACAACTGGGACTGGCCCAGAGGAACACCAGGGAGAAAATACTAATTAAAAACACACAAGCGCTCAGTCTTTGCGCCTATCCGTCGTGGCAAATCCTCATCCCCCCAGCTTCACGTGCGAGCGACACGCGAAGACGTTCCTGAGCGTTGTGCCCATACAGGGGAAACCCACATTTCCCTGTCAAATTTGGGCTGAATTCCCGCGCAGGGTTCAAACGTTGTGGTGCTCCTTCGTGACAGCTTGTGAAAGTCAACACCCTCCCGCGACGGCGCTGACCTTTCCGGCGTGCGCTGATTTGATTAGCTGACTATTCATGTTCTGCTCTTTTACAACCTCGATATCCGCTTTGGAACAAAACGGGGAGAGGCAGGAAAATGCAGCACGGGCAGCTAATTAAAAGGCACCGAGAAAAGGCTGGGAGAGCCGCGCCGCTGAGTTTCGGGTGCCGCCTTGTAACATGCACAGCGACTCCACGCACCTATTAAACAGCTCTTACAGCCAAGACATTTTCCTCTTCCAAGGAGTTGCCTGCACAGTAATCGCTGGTTTATTGCAATTTAATTGCTGTAGGGTTCAGCTTCCTTGAGATCGATGCATGTATCCAAATGAATTTTAGATTTCTCATATATTATATTTGTATGTGGGTAGAATTTGGGTCCAATCTTGCCATTTATTTGGAGTGAAGCACATTGTATTTAATTCTACAGACAGCCCAATATGGCAAATGTCTCCTTGTCTATAAAGTATCGTTAATATATTCTCTGGTAATATATTGGCATGACAGTTCACACAAGTTACAACTCATTTATTRTAAGAGTCTAAATAGAAAGTGTTAAAATAATCATGCAGTAGCCATCCTGAGAAGGCTGTTGGGAAAATTGTCATTAAAGGAATCTCCCAAGAGGCAGCTTTATCTCATCAAAGTTCATGTGGTCTCAAATAAACCCACTTAATTTCAGGTATCTGGTGCTATGCCTTATTTCAGAGTGCGGTCACTGTGTACAGTAAGTGGAGAGAGAAGGTCATTCTGGAGGGACACAGGTCTTCAGTAGCCTGAGCTGATCCTTAAAAGTGCCTGCTGCTSACAATTTTCAGTGTACAAAGATGGCTACAGTCCTATATCCTGGTCCTTAGCAAGCTGCTGGAAGGTAGGTGTGATGGAGCTGGAGCTTGGCACTGCAGAAAGGTTTCACAAATCAGTAATTTTTTTAGCCAGAACTAGAGTTCTTGGCTCCATGGCAAAGACTGGAAAAAAAAGACAGGAATCTGGAAGCCCTGGTGCACTTAGTCCCATTGCAGCTGGGAGGAAGAAGTTGCTTCCAAGCCAGCGGGCAGGGATGCCTTGAAGTAACAGAAAGCAAATTACCTCCCAGCAGTCAGGTGAGCTGATCAAAAAGCAGACATTTCCCAGAGGCTCCTGCCTGTGAATTAGTGGAAGTTCCATCAAAACTGATATATTTTCTATGAGATATTTTCATTTCAATGAATCAGTATTTGTCAATGAAATGTGGCCAAGCAACTGTAGTCTGTATTCCATCCCCACAAGCCTCTGTAAAAGGATTATATTCAAAGGTCAGATCCACATACGTTGTAAGACTCCTAGATTAACGAATAATTGAGAGTCAGACCAGCATCTACCCTGAGCCAAGCTAAAAGCTGACAGCTGAGCACATCTCTCAGCTCTGGAATCTCACTTCATGGATGGATTGCCTGCAGAGATCAGGGGGAAGAAAATCAATGCAATATGAWGCGACAGGGCAGCCCCTGTAACTAATGTTTATCTGCTATATGCCCATCAAAAATTATATTCATCTCTAAAACTTTAGTCAACTTCAACAAGAATTTTACCTGCTTGTGTGCTAGGCGTATAGACCTTGCTGTATTACGCACTGTAGGCAGGAACATAATGGGGTTTAGGCTCCCAAATTTCGCATAAATCTTTGGTATCTGTGTTCCTAAATGTCACAGGACTCTGAGGCTATAACTTTCATAAGGTAGACTTAACTCCTATTATCTCACTCTAATCAGTTGGATAAAAGCTCAGCTTTTGCTAAGACCCTGCTTGTTCTTTCACCAAATTTTCAGCATTTGTCATCCAACAAGTTCACATCCTGCCTCTCCTCTTTTCAATAAGAACAGGTTCCAGTTTCTGCTAAAGAAAATTTTGCTCTGTAGGTGGATTAGTGACTGTGAATGCCAACTTCAGTTTAATAAAGTTAGTGACATTTTTAAAAGAATGGCATTTTGTTAATTATTAAGAATCCTTGCCCATTTTTCTTAGAATCAGGTTAAGTGATATACTTCTTGACAAAAGTAATTGTATTATTATAATAAAAAGTCCAAAGCAGAATAGGTACTTCATAGCTCTCTGGCAAATGCTGTGTGCGTGTGTGTGTGTGTGTGTGTGTGTGTGAGGACTAGTTCCTGTGCCGGATTTTTCTCTTGGTACTATATGGTGAAGTGCAAATTCCACGGATTTCCCCTCCACCCACAGTTAGTAGATTCTGTCCCCACCATTCCTGATCGCATGATGGGGGTCTGAGAAAATGATATGGTTGCTTCTTTAAGAGTGCTCACTTTCCTCCAAGTGTTCAGAGGTCTGCAAAATGCAATGCAAAGAGYATGCTGGATGTGTACATACCTGCTAAACTGTCTAAGAGATTGCCTAGGTAGATGGCAGATTATCCACCATTAGGGGCTTTAAGAAGAGATCCAATATTAGTCAGGAATGACACAGGTATAGTTAATCTGCCTACAGTTAGTAGAACTGATGAAATGACCTCTCAAAGCCCCTTCCCACCCTATTTTTCTGTGTATGTGTATGTGCATGTGTGTATGTAAAGATCAGAGCAAATCTGCCTTGAATTCTCCTTCCCAGCAAAACCCCACACTGYAAACAGGGTCTGCAGTTACTTGCACATCTCCTTCCTAAGAACGTCGTACAAATCCTTTCCTGAAGACTCCCAGGCTAGCCRTAGGTGGACACATTGCTTAATTAAGAGTCACGTTACGAAC
The DNA here is from genome assembly GCA_003342895.1 of Casuarius casuarius. Taxonomy (NCBI): domain Eukaryota; kingdom Metazoa; phylum Chordata; class Aves; order Casuariiformes; family Casuariidae; genus Casuarius; species Casuarius casuarius. Next base: position 1,512,217 of record PTFA01000098.1, on the reverse strand, counting down.
TTAGAACCAGACTTCTATGTGCAAACACGAAAGTGAATCCAGACTGTGGTGTTGCTGCACAGCTTCTGAGAAGCTGCTCTCCTAGCCTACAAGCTAAAAYGGCAGCCGGTTATCCAGGGGATTGTCCATTTCTGTAGGCCTCACRTTCTCTACAGGAGACCTGTCCAGAGGCAAGCAGACGTCTCAGAGACACTCAGAAGTCTCCTCTAATGCGCTTCTCTGCAGAGCTTACTGCTTCCATGAGCACAAACAAAAAGATGGCATGCTAGAGTGGGCAGAATGAAGAAAAACATCAAAGAGGGATTTCCATTTCTAAAATATTCATAGCACTCAAAAGCATACTATAAATGCAATAAAAATGCACCTTGGCATCCTCATCTCAGAGATTACCACTAACTGTTAGATGTGGGACAACAACTGATGGTGACGAATGACAAGGAGAATAAGGTAATGTGAGGGTTACAGCAACTGTGATGTGATCATTTAGCTATGCGAGTGTGGAAAATCGGTGTTAGAAACCCTAATTTCYGTTGCTGTCACAAAGCTTTACAGCATGTTTGTGGCAACGAGACTTGCATTTACTCAGGGAGCCAATTCCAGCAGCATCTAATGGCTCTGCTCTGGAGTACCATGGAGGAGATGAGGGGAAGACGACTCTCCTGTACCCAGAGGGAGACAGATGACTGTAGCTTCACTCTGCCTGACATCTCGGCTGGCTGGATGAAGGCCAGTTCTTGTCCAGAAGTTATATGGCTATCATGCAGACTGTATCCAGCCTTCCAGAGCCTGGCTGGCTTGTGGCACGGATGGATGCTCTGCCCACTTAAACACTGGGTGGGGGGAAGATTGGAAGAAAACATTTCTTATAGTGCTCTCCTCTTCTCCTGCTTACCTAAAAATGTCTTTATGTGATGTTGTGTCAAATACTTCAATACATTCTGGGTAGTCTAAACCTAAGACTCTTCGATTCTGTAAAAAAAATCATTTTTTGCTAACAGAACAACTACCTGTTTCTTTACCAGACAGTCTATCTCAGAAAAATTATGTTTAATTTTAAAAAGAGCCATCTTTTCCATTTATGTCCCCTCTCTTCATTTATTCTTTCCCTCAATATTTGCTGTACAGCATCAGATACTACTGAGGTCTAGTGAGCCTGTCATTGACCACATCATTTTTTCTCCTTTTCCTAAGTGTAGATATTCTGCTTGACGCTCCTCACTCACGCTGTCCCGCCTTCGGTTTAGAGTCCTAATATTGATGTTCCAATTCAAACCATATAGTTACACAGAATAAAGGCAAATCATGAGGTATTAGAAGATATCCTAGGCAGTAACTAATAAAAATCTATTTATGTTAGATGCTATCTCATAATTTCTGTTCTGCACAATATGTATTACCTGTGTAGGAGGTCCTATAAAACCTATTACCCTTATTCTGAGACAACATGGGAGCTTTTTGCCTTCATTCTTCCTGCCAAACAATCCTCAGTAGTGTGTGTATATTTTCCAAAAAAAAAAGTTACTCTGTTTTCCATTAGGAATCATACCTTTGTAACAAAAAATCATTTGGTCCCATTGAGCCCCCTAATGTCCTATGTTAGCAAAGAGCAAAAGCAAAACATTGCCCCTTTCAGTTGTCTGCCTCTTGCCTAAAGTGCATAAAGTTTGAATTTGAGCTGTTTGGATTTGGTTCGGTTTAGTTCATTTAGGTATTCATCAAGCTACGATCTTTTTATTTCCTCATCAAACTAGACAGATTTTGTTTTCTTCTTAGTTCAGAGAATTTGGAATAGATCAACAAAGTAATCACAAATCTTTCTAGAATTCATTTATCACCATCAAAATAAATGAATACTCCAGTCATTTTGAAATGACACATATTATAGATAATGTGCTTCATAAAATCTGGCATGTAACTAAACCATTATCACTGAATGTACAAGGACTTTACTTTGCTTCCCAACACAAACAAGAACTGCTCCTCAAGAGATTTGCTAATAAATTACTGTGTTGAAAGGAGGTGATTAAGCACAAAGATAGAGCACAACTATGAGTTCCTCTCTGTATAGCTAAAGAGAGTTTCTAATGAAATACTCTTGCTTGAGTTACTTCTCTAACAACCATATAAATACATTTGAGATTAATACTTTGGATGGAAGGGTTGTTTTGGATAAAATAATAACAATGAAAATGTCTAAACTTTTCCAAAAACTCTTAATGAACAAGAAGTTTTAGATGGCATTTGTTTGTTTGCTTGTATGAAATTTGGGATTTGAGTGAATAAACTTGCAGATTTGGATGTGTACCAGATCTGATCTGGAGAAAATCAATTAAGTTTTGCCATTTTAACCTCTGGGTAAACAGGAGTGYGTCATTAAAGCCAGGTCTGATCCAGCAGGGGCTTGAAGGAATGCTCATTTCCACAGGGTCATGGGCAAGAAAGATGAAGAAATGTGAGTTAAAAATCAAAGAGCAAAAAATACAGATTTCCAGGAAACTGATGCATGAATACGTAAAAAGATGGAGAACCTCTAAGATGAGGTGGCTGAGAAGTCGGGAGGTTAGAGAATCTACATTTTACACCTATGCAGCTGCACACTGGATGCCTGCGTCCCTATAGGCATCCAGCCATCAGACCACTTCTACCTACTAAAGGGAAACACAGCATGTACCTACATAAAAATAGCCAGTGATAGCTATAGCGCCTCATAGCATAATAGCTATGAGGAACAACATTGCCTTTGYGTCTTCTTCCTCACCCTCAGCTGTTCATCTTCAAATTGAAACAACCAACATGCTGATTTTCACGAGACCAATCCCAGGAATTAAAGCATGAGAATACGTCTCCTGAGAAGAGAGTTGCTTTTTGGGTTGGACACTAACCTGGACACTGCACTGCACATGTAGCCAGAATATCTAGAAATCAAGTTTCTGTAGTCCTTCTGATGCTGTCATGAGCAAAGACCATCCACCAGATCCTCTCACCACTCCGGTCTTCATCAGGCTTTTGAGGGCCATGGTGATAGACTGGGATTCTTCCTTTGATAGTCCTCACAACATCTGTCTATTCCTCATAACATCTGTCTTCATAATGTCTATGTTCTCTTTTCAGCTCTCTATGCCACCACTTGACATTGAAGTCTTAGCTGTGATATCTTGAGGCACACCTTGAATATGCCCTTTTCCTTCTACAATTCTACTTATCTTTCGCTAACACCTCAGCCTTCACTTTGAAGCTCACCACTACAGTTAACTAAAGCTTCAGCAAYTACTCCAGTTCTTGCCTTCACATGGCCCTGTCAGTTAGCTTCAGGACAAACAGCACTTTATACTGCAACAAGTATTCTGGCCTCTTTTTTCTTTTCTCTGAAATTTAAGAAATGTTAAAATTACAAAAAGAAGAGAAGCTCTGGAAAAGCCTTTTTTCCACATTTCTGTAAAAGTAACAGTATAGTTTTTCAAAACAGTCTAGGGAATTTTGGCACATCTTAATAATATCTCATTAATTCTTAATAATTTAGACATATTTCTAAATTCCCAAGACTGATATGAAAAATCTCAGCTTAAGAAAACAGCAAATGAGTAAATAAAAATATAATGCCTCTTGCCTTATTCTATATGACAAAATAATCAACTTTAGTCATTACACAGGCATTAAACAGAAGGATAATGATTTCTCAAGTATCCTATCATTTCCACAGATTGCAATTTCCTTTGTTCCCCTGTAATATTCTCATTAAACAGCAGAATAGAAGTGTTCTGTTTTTACACAAAAGAGTGACCATTTCTGTAAATGATGGTCAAACTCCATTAATTCTTTAGAAATTTTTTTAGCTTAAATTTTTCCAAACAAATAAGATATTTCCCACTGAGGTCATCATGAGGCAGACAGAAACATAACCAAACACAGTTCTGTCCAGGCAGCTTTCTTATCGCTATACCTGCCTATGGTGTATTTATATTGATGTCTATCATAAGGTGATAAATACATTAAAGATGATATGCCTTTTTAATGCGTTTCCTTTTTTTTTTTTTTTTTTTAATCAGGCACCCAGACATCACACACACACAAATATATACGTACATGGAGGATAAGACAGTCCTCCTGGCAATGGGGAAACCAGTTGAGCAGCACATAGCTGCTGCAAAGCAGCATAGTGCAGATCTTGCAAAGGAGAAAGGAAAGTCGGTGAAGTGCCCTAGTCAGAATAGCCTTGCTCAAGTTCTAGCATAAAGGTGGTGTCTAAAGCTCCCATCACTACCCTTTACGCCATCGACTGGCTTGCTTCATCCTTTGGAGCATGGATGTCTGCTAATCCACACTCTGTGCCCAAAGTTGCTAAGATCAAAATCCCTGGCAATAACAGCATTAGCAGCAGAAGGCAGCACGGCTGCTGTAAATCAAGTGGAAAGCAGGAGCTGAAGGTATTATTGAGTATGGTATATTACATGGATAGAGAGATATTAGGGATGCTAGGTGAGTACAAGTGATACAAGTGAGGTTGCCATTTGGTGTTCGGCTGGCTAACTTGGAGCCTGGTTAGAGCATTTACAGGACAATACGCTCTTCAATGATTTGTGTACATCAGAGAAGTGAGGATTAGTGTCAAGATACCAGGATCACTTATTTAATTTCCCTACCGTGCTAATGTCTTCTCTCAGCTCCCTCTTGTCTCTACTCACTAAAGTTATCTGTGACTATATAACTATTACACGCAAGTGTATCAGAGCTCTGTTAATGTTGGTGAGTGGTACTGCAAGAAAAAATAACAATTGTGCTATATCTTCAGAATGTATTTCGTATTTTCTTTTTCCTTCTAAATGCAACTAATCTATCACAGCTTACCTGAGAAAGCCTGGCATATCCTGGAGTATATTTATTAGTTTTTATTATATGCAAAATGCACAGGAGAAAGGTATTTGAGGATTTGAACACTAAAATCAAAGAAAGAAAAAGATGAAGATTGTTGATAGTGTCTCTTGTAGACTGAGAAGATGAGAACACTTACAAYAGCTGAATTGGTTGCAAAACTGAAGAGCTGCAAAGAGTGGAAAAGCACAGGTGTCTTGAGGCAGAATTCAAGTGGAAAGAGCTTTAAGAATACCCTGAGATCAAAGTTCAAATACATGCTCCAGAGAATAAACTGCATCAGATACAAGAATGGGCATTTTGTCCAGGGGCAGATATAACAGCATTTCCATTCGCACTACCCACAGGGACAGGTCCTCCCCCGTTGCCTGTATGGTGATGGATTTGTTCATTCACTGTTGTACAAATGGTGTCTGAGTGCAGTCATATGCGTCCAGCCTAGATGTGCAACTACTGTGTAAGTCAGGTTCATATATAAAATCTGCTGTATTCACAAGTGAAACATGGAGACTGAATAATCACTATAGCTGATTGAAGCAGAGAGGAAAGCATTAAATTGCACTAGCCTGAATCTAGATCTCCCTTTAGCTAATATTTAGTTTTAAATTAGTGTAAATCTGGAATGAGTCCTCCTGACTTACTCTGAAATCACAGTGATATAATCCAGAGAGAATTTGGCCAAGGGAAAAAAAAMCCAACAAAATAGAACTGAAAAAAAGATTTTCTACTGAGAACACTGASTTAAGAACTGAAACTAGCAAGCAATGGGAGCAAAAGAGTGGGAAAAAAAGGAAATAAATTAAATTTTGAAAAGGTGCTTTACAGTAGCGTAACATTCTTTTTTCTTGTTGAAAGTCAAACATCTGATTTGGGTCCATTCCAGTAGTAATATTTGAAAACAGCGATACTGCATTCTGCCACAGTCCCGTGACTGCAGAGGTACTAACCTTATGTGACTGCACTGCTTAATCTTTATTCAGGAGATATAAAAGAATGTGTAATATCTGGTGCTTTTTTGTGATCCCAGCCTTCTCTTGAATTTATACAGTCTGTCCTATGACAATATAAGACATGACCTTCCTCCATGAGGAGGACTGAAAGAAGATAGGTCAAGAAAACTGCAGTAGCYTCACATTGGGGAATTCTTTTACTAGGAACAGCCGTAGAGGGAAAGCAGTGATTGTCTGACATGTGGTCAGGTCTAGAGAGTCTGAACTGACTCAGACAAAACAAGAATGAAATATGAATCTTCACTTACTTTCTGATCCAAAACAATTGCTGAGACAGAAACAGAGTAGTCACTGTCTGGTTGGCGATTTTAAAAAACAAACTTTTTTGCACCACCCAGAATTTACATCCTAGCACAGCCTGATGACAGAARCTATTTGCTAATGTAAATGAAGACACAAAGGTACAGAGGCACACACAGGAAAGTTAAGGCAAATCAACTAAGGATTGATTACTTAATCAAGTTAATTTACTGTCCATAAATGAAGATGCTTTTATGTAAAAATCAAAAGTCCTTCATTCAGTGAAACTTAATTTTCCTTTAATGTACTTTAAATTATGTCATAATATCATTGAGCTCTGATCATCCACASACATACGCCCCTTAAATATTCTTTATTAGACCAACTGGCATAATCAGAATGTAGTCAGAATTTACCTTGTTCAAACTATGGCCTCTCACCTTATTGCTCTGTGCCTCCAAGAAGAGTCTGGCTCCACTGTCTCCAGCCTGTAATGGTGCATGGKGTTACTCCAACCCRGATGCAGGACTTTGTCTTTGCCTTTGTTGACCTTCATGAGGTTCCTGTCCAATTTCTCCAGTTTACTATGGGCCCTCTGAATACCAGCCCTGCTCTCCAGCTTATCAAGTGCTCTCCCAGTTTGGTAACATCCACAAACATGGTGATGGTGCACGTTGGCCCATTGTCCRGGCTGTCAATAAACACATGGAACAGAACTGATTCCAGCATCAACCCCTCAGTGCTATCAGTAGTGACCAGCCACCCGCTGGACTTTATACCACTGATCACCACTCTTTGGGCCCACCGTTCAAGGAATCTCCACCAACCTTATTGTATGACTATTCGTTCCGTATCTCACCACTTTGGCTACGAGGATACTATGGGAAACTGTGTTGAAGACTTTGCTAAAGTCCAGGTATATATAGTCAGCTGCTATTCCCTTATCCACAGAGCCATCATTTCATCACAGAAGACAATCACTTTGGTCAGACAAAATTTGGTTCTGGTACATCCATGCTGACTGTTCCCAGTCCCCTTCCTGCCCTTCACATGCTTTGAAAAGGCTTCTGTGAGGATTTGCTCCACAACCTTCCCAGGGACTGAGGGTAGGGTGACAAGCTTGTAGTTCCCCAGAACTTCCTTCTGGTCCTCTTGAAGATGCTCRGTTTTCCTACAAATCTTTATGTGCATAGATTTCACAAATTTAGCTGACTTACTTCAGTTGCCTTTGTGTTTACATGGCAAAATCTTCCAGTAGTCTGATTTTCCTGACAGTGCCATTCCTAAATATTTGATATTTATGTCCACAAGTGTGCATGCAATTAGCTCTACATGAAAAAAATCTGTTGAATTAAAAGACTGATTTCTTACTTACACAATGTCCTTGATTTTCAGTGTTTACGCATTTTCATCTGCCAATTTTTTTTATAGGAAACAAAATAATAATAATAATAGTTATAATAAGCCTAATCTAGATCCAGATATTCAGAAACTGCTTATCACAACAAATTCTATCCCCATAGGATTTCCAGAAATGGTGATTTGGCTAAGAATCTAGACAGAACGCTTGCTGAACTGAGACACCAGAAGTTCAGCCTCGCTAAACATATCTCCCTGTTATCCCAGGTATACTTAAGACAAGTTTTTGAAGTGCGTATATTGCTTATGTCCATTACCTGCTGATTACAAAACAATAGTCTGTCATCTGTGTATTTTCTCTGTTGTTCCTGAGCACAGTCACAACATTGGAAAATGTATGGATGGAACCCATACAGGTGATTTCTGTCATATCTTGCATGCCTTATTCAAGGGCAAGGAAAAGCACTAGAGGTTAGTGGCTGGTTCATCTGCCTCTACCTATTTATTTGCCAAATGGGAATGCTGCAAAATTTTTCAATTTTTCTCCCAAGCATACATTTTTAGATACATATTAAGAAAAATGTCATTGCAGACTGAAGTTTCTGTTACCTCATTTGCTGATATTTGAGCTTGTTCCATACTGCTGTGTCCTGCAAAGTCCTTGAATGGATTTGATATTCTTCTGCCATGTTCCACAATGGCACGGGCATGATATTTGTTTTAAGGATCGGATGCAATTTCCTAACACTGATATTGCAGACCAGTGGTGATATTTTGCTACCAGACATGTCCAGCAATGAACAATGCTAATATGCTTTGCACTTTAACAGATTCTGTATCCCTTGCACTTCTCCCACTTCCTGCAAGAACATATTTCCAGTCAATATCCTCAAGTGCCCTTGAACTGCTCTAATTTAGCACAAATGTGACACCCAAAGTGAAGAAGTATAAAGAGATCTGTGAATCAATGAGGCACTGYCATCACCAATAAGGAATTTCAGTATTATTTACAATGTCCTGGTCTAACTGACCTCATTCATTTTTATGGATGTTGACAGCCTGGAAATAATTTTTATACAAAAAGCTGTGAATGTAATTCCAGAATTCTGAGCTAGCTGGAGGAAGCCTTTCCACCTTATCAGGTACCTGTTCATCACACTCTCTAAATATAGGTCTAAATTTGGTTTGGTGGGTGAAGGAATTGAGAGGTGTCACTTTTTTCCATGGAAACTTACTGCGAAGGCACACTCTGCAGTTCGTGATGGGAAGCAGAGAAGGTTCTGGTCGGTATCCATTGTGCGAGAACCGAAAGGGGAAGAAGTGCACTTTGTCAACCAGTTAAGAAAGAAAAGCAAATTTAAAGCAGTCATTTGCAATATTCTCTTGGTGGCACACTTACCTTTGGACCCTAATTGACCTTTCAAGAGCAACTTCCAGCTATAGAAAAGCTACGTTTGAGCATCTTCATGTTTCTATCAAAGGCTGGGAACCAGTGTGGACAATAGGGTGAGAGTATGGACGTTTTCAAGTTTCACTAGTCTAGTCTAATTTGTAATTGCTATTAGAGAAAGACCTATGACCTTTCAAATAGGAGCTCAAGGTTCTCCTCTCATCAGAATGATGACACAAAGGAGAAGCTTACAGAGATGTTCTCTCCTTGAATTTCCCCTAAGGTTGCTTTTTCAAGGAAGAGGACCTAATTATTCCAGCTAAGAACTTATTGAGAAGAAGAGAGAGCTCTTTTAACGATATTCAGGCTGACCTTCAGGCAAATTGGCTGAGAAGATTCCACAATAAGACCACTTTTATGCTGAATAGGTTGAAAATATGAGCATTAGGCTGGAATTAAAGTCCAGGACAGAAAGCAGATAAAATACATCATTAGGAAGCACAATATTCCTGTAAATGACATATACTAAAGAAAATCAGAGATAGAAAGTTGAAAAAGTAATTTCACTAAGCCTTTACTTCCTTGAACCCAAATTACAACCATGATTCTGAAATTATGAAGAGTTTTGCTTTTTAATTATTAAAGAACTGTGTAGGATCTGTTTAAAGGCAGGGATAAAAACAATGATTTAAGCTGAGATTTTCAAAATATTGCAGATAAAAATTTTGATGAAGTTCAGTATTTTTAAGGACCCTAACTTCTAGATCTCTTTGAAAATCTTTGTCTAAAAATGTAATAGAGACTACAAAATTAAAATCAAAGCTACATTACTTGGTAAGTATCAGAGAAGGCTGAAATTCTAATAATTTCAATCTTGTTCAATTATAAGAAYGTGTCTTAATTCCCACACTTCGGTCCTGGTAACCAAGGAATGCATCCAGTAGTCTTAGGGGAAAATATGAATAAGCAAAAATATTTTATTCTGTTTTTGATTACATTCACCACTTATCATCAYGCAGAAATCCACTGACGAGCCACAGCGCCTGCTCAACACCTAGAAACTATTATCTGTTAAAAGCTAGAATTGATCAAAATTTTCAAAAACGTACTTTGAAGCATTACAGGTTAAATTTGATATCCAAATATTTTATCAAACAGAAGTGGGAAACTCCACATGCTTTGATACACAGTGTAACCTTATTTGCTATTCATGTACAGTTTTCTGCTTGTTGATAATCTTAGCTCAAATTATTATTATAAGCATGCTATTTGCTGTCTGCTACTTATTGCTACCATTTTAAAACTCTCTTAGAAGTTTTGCTCAATCATTCAGTGAATAGAAAGGATACTATATGATATGTGGCATCAGAACTTACCTTGAAGATAAAGTGAGATTTCATCAAATAAGGAGAGGCACTTAGGAATATGGGAGAGGGGGACCACTGGATTTGCAACCTCTGGTCTTCCCAGCTAGGAGTARATGTCAGGTAGTTCATAGGTGTCCACTTGATGTCCATGTCACACATGCCCATCCACCATAGATCATACAGTCTGCAGCTTTACAGAATCATGGAATAATTCAGGCTGGAAGGACCTCTGGGGATCATCTCATCTAATCCCTCCACCTAAAGTAGAGCCAACTTCAAAGSYAGATCAGGTTGCTCAGGGATATAACAGYTTTTAGTATGTCCRGGTGGAGATTTCACAACCTCTCTGAACCTCTGTTTCAGTGTTTCACAGCCCTCATTGCAAAATCTTTTCCCCTAATATTTATATCAATAATGTCTAATAAATGATGAACCATAGCAAAAAAGAAAAAGGCACAGCTACAACTTGCTACAGGAGGAAGGTGAGGGAGATGAATGGAAATGACAAGTAAGTCCTTGCKCAGCAGGAAATTTATTAAGCAAAACACCCAGATGAGTCTTGAGCATGGGCCATGCCCCATGCTTCAAAAGAAGGCAGAAAACCCTCTATGCCTTCTAAATTGTTCCTTCCTGACCTCAGACTGAGCGATTGGTTAAGTAAGTAAATCTCCTGAACCAGGCACTCAGGAGATATTAATACCATTGGGTATTAATACCATTGGGAGGTCTAGTGCATCCTGACTTATTTCCTATCTCTATTCCCCACTCAGTCACAGGACAGCTTCCTTCCCTCTTTCGCCTACCCCATTCTCCCCATTTCACAGGTCAGGGGAGGCATCGTATGGAAAAATATTCTGTTCAGCTTTGCAGAAGACCAGCAGAAACCCTGAAGCACATGATTGATAGAACTGAGATGATGTGCAAACAAACAACAACTGGGTCTTTAAATAAAGATGCCAATGAATCTGCTGCCAAATGATGCAGATCACAAGCTTAATTTTCTGACTCCAGGAAGGCTGTCATAGAATTGCCTTCATAAACATAATAACCTCCAGCATAAAATATTTTTCCCCACTAATGTGTTCGAAAGCCTGTTCCAGAACTTTACACCTCGTGTAGTTAGAAAACATCTAATTTCCAGTCTTTCACAAAGAATTTACATTCATTTGATCTTCTGCCAGAATTGGCTGCCAGTTTAAATCATTTGCTCCTTCTTTGATCTTTATCTCCTCAGTGATTGATACATTTGGGCTGGCCATGAATGGACRTAAAAATACATACACATTTCCCCTCCCCTGCTCTCCAGAGGGATAAAACAAGAGTTGTGACATGGTTAAAATGATGGAGAGGGAAAACGTTCTTTGAGACGTTGTTCTGAATGGGTCTGAATAAAGGAAGGGTGCTTCAGTAATCAAGAGACAAGATGAGGAAGGCTTGAACAAGGCTCTGGGAGCTGTTWTGCAGAAAGAATTGGCAGGATTTAGACACATCCTGGATGTGAGGAGCTGCAGATCACAAGGATGATGCCAGGTTACAGGCCTGAGTGACAGGCAAGAGTACTGGCCTGCACGCAGTGACTGAAAAAGGATAATGCTGTTAGCAATGATAATAGTAACCAGTTCTAATAACATCCCATAATGAACTGATTATTATAATAATCTTTGGAGACCACTATCATCATTCTGAAAGTCCACATCTGCTGTCGCCATTTAAGATCCTCTATCTATCTATACACTCTGACAAACATGAGACTAGCTGATACATTCTTTAGTCAGGGATACAAAAAACAAGCTATATCATGAAAATGACTGTTTTTAAATTGTGTTGCTAAAGCAAACCTAAAGATAAAATTATCTTGAGCCAAAAGGTGCTCCCTAAGACAAATAAAATGAAATAAAAAAAGAGAAAAATGTTTACCTCCTTTAACTGTGCAAACAGCTAATGCAAACACGCATCCGTCCACGCAGCTCTCTGCAAAATAAGGCTTTGGGGGTTATTTTAAGAGGGAATTTTGTGGGACCTCCCAGTCTTTTGCTGACATTATCCCTTCTGTGTAGCCTGGCCTTCTTTCTGCACTCCTTCCACCATAGTCCCATATTGGTTAGACAAATCTCCAAATGGCTGGTTTCCTTGTATTTTGCTCTTCAGGAGCAGATGGACAACAAGAATGATTTCATTAATTGACATACCTCCATTAATATTGTAATTCTGCTAATAATATTTCAGATAATACCTAGGACATTTTGCAGTTGTTATTCTATTCATCATTTATCTTCACTTGTAAGTATCCACCAAGTTGAGCAGCCTTCAGTGGCTTCAAGTGACTTACTATATATTTTTAAACAGATACACACACACACACAGACACACAGACACACAGACACACTCTGTATACTAAAAATGGTTAATCATTTTATTAGACTATGACCCCATTTAAGGGGAAAAACCATACAGGTCACCTGGTAAGGCATAATTAATCAATTCTGAATATCATAAATATATTTTTCTTTGAAACGCAATGTGAATACGCACAGTACAAGAGGAATTATTCTGCGGTTTATCTACTTTCTAACTTGGCATAGTTCGCGTTCTCAGATATAAAAAAGAAGATGGAAGTACAGAGCTAAAATACATTAACTGATATATAGAGATACTTTAACGGGAAAAGTAAATGACAAATAACTTGATCATACAAAGAGGATCTCTGTTGCTAGATGAGGGAAGAAAGCATGATCATTCTTACAGAAGTGAACTATGTGCTTTTGTATTTAAAACAACTGCTTAAGCTCTTTAGTAGCCTGGCAGAAAATCTCTGTTGAAACTGATTCTTTTTTTATACAGCACTTTTTCATTAATTAAATGAACTTTTCTGGGAAAGGGTTTGCTTTTGCTAGGAAATGTATATTTTTTGCAAGCATCTCAAACACTGATTTTTTTTTTGGGGGGGGGGGCGCGCTGAAACCCCAAACTTTAAATTTGGAAATGTCTAGACCTTTTCTTTCAACGTTCTCAATTGATAGGAATGTTATTGCATTCCTGAATAAACATGCTTCTTCCCAGTTTGCCTCGACACTGTGTCACATCCCCTTGCCTGGCTCTAGAGGTGCAATGTCCCCCTCTCTGCAGCTCTCGGCCACCCTTTGCCTGTCTCTGAGCAAACACAGCTGCCCATCTCTCCTGATGTGCTGCTGTGGGTGAAGCACAGAAAAGGCTGGTGCAAAGAGTCTGGAGAAGGAAACACAGCTGGAGAAGATCCCTGAAGAGGAGACTGAGACAATGCCCTTGAGGGAATGAAGAGGGAAAATATTACATAAAACTGATGCAAACCAGAGCAATTAAATTTAGAGTGACTATTGAAAATACTTCCACTCGGGCCAACTGAAGACTAAATATTTTCACTTCCATTTTCCCAAGAGAAACATTTAATTTTTGGTGGAAGATTTTGGAGGAATTTTTACAAAGAAGTGAAAATTTATCCTAGGAACTCTCCCCCCTCTTAACATCTCTGAAACAGAAGTTAACAAGAAGTTGTAAATGCCGTGACTTGCCTCCTGAACCTCAGTTGCATTCCTTCGGTGGATGACCATGTTGTCCAACCCTTTTCCCCATGTGCAATCTTGGGAAACCAGAAGCACAAGCACTGACAGCAGGATCTTCAGAAACTTCTCCCCTTTCCCTCAACGCCCACCCTCCTAAGCATCACTTTACAAACCCAGTGCGAGCACGTACAGACCTCCCGGCCCTTCTCTGCCTACTAAGAGCCACCAACGGCTGCACCTGCTGGTTGCACATGTCCAACTGCACATTGGCCAACTAGCAGCCACCTATTCATCTGAGGAACCCTCCGGAGCCCTTTGCTTTACTCAGAATGAGTCACAGGATCCATGGGAAAATATTCAGCATTTATCTAAGATCACGTTTTCTCCCCATTTACCTGAATTTCTTTTCTCCCGGTGTTTTCAAAACTTTCTTTTCCCTCCCAAAAATCTGTCCACTAAGACAGGAAAGGAAAGGAAATGTGGTTTATCACATGCTTTAGATTTATGTATAAAAAAATTTGAAAGGATTGTACACACACACAAACGCACAAAATCAACACAGAGGAAAATATATGATTTGAAAAAGAATTCCAGTAAAATTATAACAAAAATCACTTACAGCAAAAATGAATTATGTAAAAATTATGTGTAACTGAATTTTGAGAGAATATAAGATGATATGGGCTCATATCAATAAATGGTATTTTCCCACTTCAGTGGTATTCATATAAATAAAGTTGTGAGGGGCAGGTTTGGGCGTTACAACCTTATGGGGTCTGCTTTCCTTTCCTATGAAGTTCAAGTCTCTCTCCAGTAGCTTCACATTTTCTCCAGTGTCCCTATATCTCTGCAATACTTATATCCTAGCTCTGGTCATTCACAAATCTTATGAAAACCCATTTCCCCTCAGATTCAGAAGCACTAATCTGCCACAACCCAATGCCATCGCTGCTGAGCAGTTCCTGGGAAGTGATGAGTGCCTTTGGATGGGAGGCTAGACCGTAGTGGAAAATACCGCGTTATTAGTGCTCAATAGCCAAATGGGATGGCTGAAAGTATTGACAATATTGTTTGCTTCCCCTTGAAGATAAACTGTTTTGATTACAAAGGATTAACTGAAATAAATGTCCCTCAGCAAATTTTGCTGAAGAAAAGTCATCTTTGAGAGTAAATAATTCAGCAGATTATTCCGTGACTGAGGTATAAAACTCCTTGAAATTTCCTGCTGTTACTACCTTCAGCTGTTCTAGAATTTAATTGCAACTTTACAGGTTAAAATCAGATTGCAAGCAAACTTGTATACCACTAAATATAGCTATATTTGCTGCTGTCCCCACCTCACGTGTTCCGATTTCCATGATGCTTAAGTGACAAGACAGCTGAAAACTAGAGCCAAAGAGAATCCTTGCCGGGAAAGGGAACCGAAGTGAGCTGGAAAAGGCATCAGGGCTGCAAAAGACCCATGGGGAGGCAAGAAGGTGTCTGAGGCAGGTGGAGATCCTCCTAGGCACGTGAGCCCAGGGGCAAGTCACAGGGGATCTCGTGTAAGTTAATGGGCCTAAGGGTGAGTCAGAGGACTGGATCCCAATTTACCCATGTCACAAATTAAATCTTAAATCTTTTAGACAAAAAATTAAAATATGTTTACTCTGTTTACTTTTAAACCCAACATTAGTGCAGGTTCCTTATCCTGCAGTATTTCCCTCAACTTGGAAAATCAAAATATATTTCCTCTTTCCTTCTCATTCGTTTCCAGCCAACTGCACTTTGTGTGCTCACGAATTGCTGCAATTTTGGGGTCATTCTACCCTCTTACAGGCTTGATGAAGAAATTGCTGAGTGAAGTTTTCTGGCCTGTGTTTTCTAAACAGTTAGTCTAGGAACTGATCCTTGTGGTCCTTTCAATCCTTAAACCTGTAAATAAAATGATGAGTAGAAGATATTTATTTAAAACTCTCGCTCACACACTCTCCAGGATACATAGACAGACAGATCCATTTCCCTGGTAATTAAAATACGCACATAGGAACCTTTCTAGTGATCTTAGTATAAAAGCTTATACTTTCTGAATATCAAGCTAGGCACAAAATTAACCTGACATTTGTATTTGACAAGTAAGCTAATGCTGTGCTAATCCCCTTTGGGATGCAGCAATTTTCACCTGTCAGAAATGTTGCAGTCCAAGAGGAGTGTCACCTCTCCCATCCCTTTCTGCTCTGTTTGAATAGAAGAGGGGGGAAGACAATATTTTTCATTGTCCTGTAAATGCAAAGGGAAGCAGCCAACTTGCCACTAAGGGTTGCAAAAGTTGAGAGAGAACTAAAATTCCCTGGGGCCAACGGGGAGTTTCTAGGGTTCCCAGGCAGCCCACAGGTCCAAGGCAGCCCTAGGAGGGAGAAAGACCCTCTCTTGCTAAGTGAGCCCCTCCGTGTGTTATTATTTGCTGCATTCTTTGCATTCTTCTCAGCCCAGAAGAGGGGATGGATCTGGATTACTCTTGTCAGTCTAGTCTGAGAGCCCAGAGCTGCTCTTGGGCACTAAGTGCTCTTCCCATCGACTACTCATAGCTTAGTACAGCTGCTGGGTAAAGGGCTATGGAGGGGTCTTGACACCCCAGTGGATCCCTGAGAAGGAGAAAATACCAGACTGTGGACAACATGGAAGACTGAAGAAGCTGCTTCCCACCAAGTCCCAAGCTATGAACTTGGCTGCTCCAAAACTGAGGAGGTGAGGGGTTTGAGGTATATAATTTTTTTTTAATACAGATATAAATAAGTTTCACTTGAGACTTTTCTAATTGTTAATTAGTCCACTTTAAAACTAGATATGTTAAATTCATTATGGCACTAACCCAGTTTGAGATGCATTAGTATTCATCTTCCATGCTTAATCACTACAACATTCATTTAAAATTCTTTCAGTAATCTAGTCTGCAAAATTTCAAGTTGATGTAAATGTCAAAAGCAAAAGACAGAAATGTCTAATTAGTTAAGTACCTTGGTTGTTGCTATTTCTTGGCAAATAAGTTCACTTATGTAATGGCTGTTGCAAGAGGGTACAGTATTTGGTAGGAGTCTTTGAAGGTAACAGAGAATTCCTTGTGGTGATGGATTGACGCGGTAATAGGGAATGGGCCTGAGTGTATTATTTCTGTCTACTGGACAGAAACAGACTTGTCTCATATGGCCAGTTCACAAAGAGTTTATATTAATCACCTATCTGTTTACAAGAATGGACTCTCTAGCCTCGGAAATTTTGAAAACTCCGTTGGACAAGATCCCGAGCAGTATGATTAATCTTGAAGTTGGCTCTGTTCTGGGCAGGGGGTTGGACCAGACAGGTTGGACATCCAGGAGTCCCTTCCAATCTGACTTATTCTAAGGTTAGAATCAGAGTTATACTCAAAGCAGGGCCAATTAGTTCAAGTTGCTCGGGGTCTCATCCAGCAGAGTTTTAATGGTCTCCAGGGATGAATATCCCACAGCCTCTCTAGTCCCAGTTCCAGTATCTGATTCTTTGATTCTGGTGTCCTCCGCTATGCTTATACCATCCATGAAAAAAAATCTGACTTTTCCTATTTCAGGCTCCTCCTCCTTCAAAAAAAAAGGAATTTATATTGTAAGGACAGCATAAACTAATTAAAGTGAAAGGGCTTTTTTTTTTTGAAATTAAAGGGTTTTCTCTTTTATGTTATGGCCCAAGCAACACATACAAACCGCCTGAGTCACCATATCGGGCTGGTTGGTACAACTGCTCTTTCCATATCTTGTCTATTGTTTCCTTCACTGTGCCAGCTTTAAACTGCAAATATAAATTAGATCAGTCTTTGAGTGTATAAAATCTTCAGGAAGGAAACTGTGGGTATTTGTTTGTGCAGGCACAAATTATTAATAACTACTAATTACTACTAACCACTAATGAAGTCTGGTTTTTTTTTTCCTCTGTTAAATGACCGATTATGGGGCACAAAGTCAAAGTCTGAAGTTTCTTTATTGTTTAAAGTAAATCACTAACCAAACATTCTGGAGAAAGAAAATTCATGATCTCATTAAGAGACCTCTCCTATTTGCATTTTTGTTCTGTCCAAATTTAAGATGCCTGCCATTAAAATGTCAGCATTCACCACGATTTACAACAGTACAGAATGCAAAATGGTGCAATTATTTCCTACTTTTGATCTGAAAAGTGCTGAGGCATTTCACATGACATCGTAAATAGCTTTTTTTGGTAACTACTGTACATTATAGTAACATCAAATATCTACTAGAAGTGATATAATGCAAGCAAGCATAGGAAAAAATGTTTGTGGCCTGATTTCACATCCCTGCAAGCACCGTGAGTTTGAAGAAATGACTCCAATTTGCAGTCAGCTAGGTTCCCATTTTACTGTGCAAAGGTGAACATCAAAGAAAGATGTTGGTGAGGAAGATGATGAATAAAAAGAAAGTGGATAAAGAGAGGAAAATGAGAAAAAGAATAAAGGATAATGAAAAACTAAATAGACTACATGAATCTGGGTCAAAATGTTCAAGAGATGTTAGTGATCTTGGTTATTCAATCTGAGATGGCTTATCTGGGACCTGTTTTTCAAAGACTACATGGAATCTCTCTCTCGACTTTCAGAGTCACTTAGGATATGAGAAGGGAAGGCAACCCAAAATTATTAATCACTTTTGTAAAGAGTTTGTTTGTTAGCCCTCCAAGTGCATCGGTGGGTGGAAAAGATTCTTTCATGCCCCGTTTTACCTTAATGGATCCCCTGAGCTGCCTCCTGCTTTCACAATCCTTCCATATCTTGTATTTCTCCTTGTATTACGATCTCACTGCAGCGTATGAACCTGCACTCAAATCCAGGGCATTTTCCCTCCTGGTTCTGTGAACTGCTCTGTAGTCTCAGGGCCTGAGACTGAAAACTGCTGAGGACACTGAACACACCATGGAAATGTAATAAATAATAACAAACTGAAAGAGCATGGGCTTGTCCTTTGCTTGGGAAAAAAAATCATACCATTTTAAAACTGAATGTCTTTTGGGAAACAAAACAGGGTCAGATCTCACTGGGCACAAACTGGCTCAGCCCCATAAACTTCAGCAGCGTTTTACTGGATTAAATGAAGAGAATAGTCTTGTCACTTTAAATTACAAGAGATTTTTGAATTCAGACAAATTTTGAGAAGACAAAATAAGGGCTGGTGACTTCACGAAACCTGACTTCAGAAACCCTGCGAGATTCATCCAACCAGCTGAATCTAATTCTATTTCACTTTTATGGCATCTCTCTGTGTATGTGATGGTGGATTTATTATATCATTCAATTAAAATTCAAAGGCAGCTTTTAAAATCTACTACATTGCTCTCTACATCAAATATCTCACTGAAAGTCACACTTAAACAATACTTTGCTAGTTAAAAAAAACGTAAAAAGTTTTGTGTTACTGTTAAATTCCTTACGGAGAGTTCCGTAAAAGCAAAAGAAGAACAAAGAAAGCGATGGTAATGGGCATGATATGAATAATAGCTTATGGTAAAATGGGAGAGAAAAAACTAACTAACAACTCAGTATTACGAGGAGTAAGCTTTTCAATTAATGCAATGCCATAAACAGAGAAACCTAAATCATTCATGATATTTAAATAAATACTGCTGGTATAAGTTGAAAAGCCACAAGCCCATCTCTGTGATCCCAACTGTGGCAGATTCCATGTTTATTCCTATGGAAATAGCTCCTCAACCGAAGATCTGAATCCTTGCTAATGTCACTTCCAGATTAAACACAAGAGAAACAGACTGTTCAGTCTAAACTACTGATTAATGAGTGATATAGCTAAGCATAATAAAAAACATCCATGTGCATCTAAATGTCAGCTGGCAGATAGGTAGTGAGAAAGGGAGCTCTAGGAATCAATTGGGAAAAATAAATAAAATCCAATAAGCAGGACAGACATCTTTAAAAAAAAAAAAAAAAAGCACCATGGAAAGTAAGACATGCCTAGAGCTAGACCTCCAAAAAAGTGGAGCATTCTGAGCAGAAAAACAATTTTTTAATCTTTTTTTTTGTTTTCTTAAAAAAATAGAAAGTGGTAGCTGAAGCCAGGTCGTTTGATTTTTACCTTAAACTCTCTATTCGTCTCCTCGCTCTTTGTCCCCTGACTTTCTGCCTCTCGGATGCAGTCTCACCACAGGAGATAGGGCATCTCGCCAGGCAGCAGGATTTGTGCTCCCAGGGGAGGTGATCGGCCACAGCTACCGGGCTGCAGCCGCTGCTGTCCCAGGCAGCACGTGGGAGCTAGAGGGAAGGGAAAAATGCAAAAATGCTGTCTGTTGAGGTTGCACACATTTTAGAAGCTGAAAATAGACCGTTTGGTAGGAAATAACAGGATGGGATGCTTGGGAATGATCCTGAAAATCTTCAGATCTATCAAATATGCTCCCCAGCTGCTGCCCCCAGTTTGTTTCCGTCAGCCCCAGAGTGACTGCTTCAGCGTGTGTCCAGCACGAACCCAGTCGCAGTGTTTAACAGGACCTGGGACCTGCTAAGTGGCAATTTTTTTGAGCAGAGCTGTAGAAGTTCACCGCAGGACATACTGTTTCTACTATATCCCAACGGTGGCATAAAATGCCGATAGGAAACATTTGGGTGGGTTTTGGTACAGTTTTTTTCTATGAGGCAAAGAACAAAGCACAAAAATTATGCTATAAGTCACTATTATGGTTACAAAAAGAGGCTGATAATTATTTCTGTGCAAAATGAGACAGCTGAAGTTCAAGAGAGTTCAGGCGCAGCAAGATAAAATAATAGAGTGGTTTAGTTGAAGTAAATAATGGCATTTGTCAAAAATGGGAGAATGAAGGCACTTTGATTCAGACAAACTTTATATGCAAAGTAAAGACATAAGGCTTTTCCAGAAAATCTCAGGAGGACATATAAATCCATTTAATACCGAAAAACAGGACAACAGGAGAAGCAATAAAGATTTATTAAGCTAGAGGTTAACTGAATGAATCAAAGAAACGACCCTCAGGGCTACTTTACATTCAGAAAATGAAGTCAGCAGAAGGGGAGGAAGCTAAATCCAGCTCCGCATCCGTGTCAGATAGACGCACGGACAAGCTCGCTTTTAAGAAACGAACAAGCTTGTTAAACCCAGAGGGCAAGTCCCACCGCAGCAGGAATTACGCTGTGTGTAAACAGGTCAATAATCAGGATGGAAATCTCAAAACAGAAATGGAAATGCTTACTAAGAAAAAAAAATTGTCTTGCATGAATTAAAGAACGGTTGATCAGTTTGGTGCACTGGTTTTCCACAGGCTGGAGCAGACAGACCAGAGACACCTACGAAAGAGCTTGATTTAAAGAGGGCAATTTCCCAGCACTTGATGCAAATTGGGATCCTTGCAGAGTTCAGCATTCAAAGATAACTTCGGAAAACCCTGACTATTACTTTCTTTAAAGCAGGAGTAGCAAGAAGTTTTAAATCAGCCAATTTAGTTTAACCAGCAATATTGTAAAGTCCTTGCTCAACTGTTACTTCAGTGGAGTTTGCCAGAAAACTGGATTTAAAAAAAATATGAAGGAAAGATCTCAAGCTACATTAAAAATGGAAGAGACTATTTGGATAAAATTCTCTTAGGTACTCTATTCCCACCGGAGGGCACTAGAAGAGGCCAGAGAAAGCAAGAACATGTGGCACTATGCTCAGAATGTTTCTCCGCCTAATTTGCTGAGATTTATGAGTGCATAACAACAGAATTTATCAATGTTTTGGCACAGTGAACATTACAGAATAAGCCTATGTAATATTCAATATACTTTGCTTTATGGAGCTTTTTATAGAATTAATGCATAGCACGCAAACACACTGTGTATCTGCACAGATGCTTGAGTTTATTTACTCCTTTTGCTGCAGCATCAGCAAGACAAATTGAGTTCAGAATGCAGAAGATTTACAGTATCATGAATAAAAACTTTAAAATAAAAGAAAATTCAAATTCTGAAAGCACTCAGCTGGAAAAGGGTGATTAGGCCACTAGGGTATTGAGATCATTAGTGTTCATGTCATCTCATGCTTTTCCTATGATTTTCTAACTGACTCTATCCATCTGCTGACTCCTGTATTTAGACTGTAAACATTTGTTTGGATGTTTAGAGCACTTGGCACCTTTTGATCCTGACACACTCCTAACACCAAGACTCTTAATAACAAAATAGTATCTCAGAGTAGATTTGTTATAACAAATCAAAGCCTAAAAATGTTTAACGTATCTGAACTGTCCCTGGTGAATTATAATAGCCATCTGTTGTAACAACGCAAAGCTACAGATTTCCAAACAGAACAGAAAAGTATTTCCTCTCCAGTATTTTTGATACAGTTCATATTAAAAGAAGTTAATCAATGCTGAGCACAGAACACTGGTGTCATTTAGCAGAAAGACTGTTCTCTTATTTATCCTGTCCCACAGCTTGAGCTAAGGACCAAATATTTTTGTAAGTCATTAAATAATGCCAAAAAAATCCCCCTATAATTCTCCAGTATGGCAGTATTTACAAATAATGTTATGCTTTGCTGATTCAACAACCTTGCAATTTGTTCCCCATGTGCAGAATGGCATTCCTTGTCATTTATATGAATGAAAGACGTATTGGTATTCTGGTTATTTTGTTTAGCCCTTGATTGTTTTGTCTTATTTTTCCAGTGTAGAAGCCACTCAAGCCAAAAGTCATAGAAGTTGCTTTTTCTATCTATTGCTGATCTTTACTTGTATAGCAATTATTTTTGTACCCAAGCATTTACCTCTTTTCATCTGTGATGTGCGCTAGTTGACTATTATTTGCTTACTGATACACACGTGACTGAGCCTGGTCTATAGGAAAACCTACGCCTGTGCAGTGCTTCGAGCTTCACGTGCACTGCAGAAGAACATGACATCTTCCCAGGAACCGCTCTTGATAGATACGGTCAGACTGAACTCCAGAAAGAAGGAAGAACTGCTGGTGAAATCTTTTTTCCCCCCATTCTTTTCTTTTTATGATCAGGTGTAGTGTCCCATCATAACAGTCAAATTGTACATCTATAGGAAAAAAAAGAAATCTAAGCTGCTATCCAAGTTCACACATACACAGCCGAGTTCTTTGCTTGTCTTAGTTCTTTAGGCATTAGGAATCTATTAAATATTTACAGCAAAGGCACTGTAAATCCATCTCACACAAAATGCCACCTGCCTCCCATGGTCGGGTTCTCCATCACCCGTCCCTGACATTGCCGCAGGGAAATTTATTCTGCTTCCTCTCCATCACTGATCTTACACTGAAAGATCTTACCAGACTGGCTCTTTTCTGTCACGATATTTGGGTCACAGTGAACACACCAAATATATTTCATGCTTAAGGAAGACACTGAACATTCAATTCACTTAGGGTGGAAAATGAAAAGGGCAGGGCTGAAGCTTTAAGTTTTACAAGAGTGAAAATTCTTCAGTCAAATCGCTTAGTTACAAAGAATTTGACTTTTTAAATGTATATTATTACAATAACTCACAGTGAAAAGAGACTCCTGAAGATAAAGGCTTGGATACTTTAGGGATGCAAAAGAGGCAGGTTAATGCCTTCTGCTCACAGCAATACACACGGTTTAATCATGACAGACTTTTCACAAATGCTTCCTTAGTCATTCACATTTAAACAATAAAAATCTGTTTGTTTTAGCAGGAAAGGATGTTTGCCAACCAGTTACACCCACTCTTTCCTTTACTCTTTGCTTAGACTGCCTTTAAAGTCATTGTTGTTTTTCAGAGAGTTTCCAAACATTGTGTTGACAGGTTTTGACTGGCTGGTTCACAGAGAGAAAAAATCATGAAGTTTCTGGAAAAATATGATGCTCATATTTTTGAGAAGTACAACTAAAAGGATGGAAGGAAAAATACCTTGTGCTGCTCTATCAAACACTCTTCCAGCTCTTTCTTGCCTGTGACAACTTGCAAAGGCACTGCTATAAATCAGTCAGTGCACCCAAGTACCTTCCCAAGGCCGGATCTTTCAATCGCGTTCCCTTTATATCACCCAGCTACAAACACATCGGAAAGAAAACTCTGATCTGCTACCTCTTTTAAACTCGAGATACTCAGAGGAGAGAGCAATTTAAGAAAACAGTTGTTACAAGCAGCTGTTTAGAAATGTGGATGGTGATTTACATAAATTCATATTCAGGTCCGTCAGCTTTTCAGTAATATAAACAAGAAAGTTCTGTTAAGTGCCCAGGGATAGCTTTGTTGTGATGGGTGCTAAATAAATACAATTTGTTGTGGTGGTGATTGTTTGTTCCTTTTTCACAGGCTGCCAGAGGCTATTACATGGAGCACTTTTCTTCAGAAACTCATTTTGACGGAAAGCTCTTTTTGAGCTAAGCTCGGTAGTCTCCGAGAGCTTTAAGAAATGCAGTTAGGAGAAAGATTTCTAAAACATGCACTCAGGCTGCATGTGTGGAAATGAAAGGTGTTTGGCTCTCAGAAATCTCAGATTTACAGGGCAGATGTGCACGTGGCAGTGGCAAGGCTGGAGTTTAGTCATCCACATAGCACCAGGTCTTCAGCAGGTCAGAGCTGAGCTCTCGCCCACAGATGATTCTTCAGCATCCCCAGAGATTGATCTCCTCCATTGCCTGGAGGGACATGTGTCCTGCAGAAGTCTGCAGAGGATGACGTTCTCACCCATGATGTGAACCATTCCCAAATTTACTCTGTTTTAAGAGATCACATTCTTCATGTCCCTTCTGGAAAAGGTGCAACCTGAACACAGCATGAAATGGAAACCTTCTTGTGATGAGAAAAAGATTTCTGAAAACGTGAAGGAAAAAGAACTCCAGTATTAACACAACTAGATATCATGCTCACCACCACTCCTGGGATCCACAGAGCGAAATACAGCAGCACTTATTTCCCTTATACTTCCTATTTGCAAATTCCCCTTTTATCACCTGTGCAGCAGAGCCACCCAACTTTTCCCTATCTCTAAGGGGAAAAACCTTGTCCTGGTTTTACTTTTTACCTCCCACTGTGGAAGAGACTGAAGCGTAGCCTGAACCCCTTCAGGTGGGCATACACCCAATGGATCTGTGCTACAACCTTGGCTGAGTTGTACCTTTCCAGGTAAGTCTTCTTCCCTTCTCATTTCCACGGTCACATCGGAGTGCCAGGCTCCTCCATACAAAGCAAGCTCTAGTGCAAAAGACCCTGAAGTGTTCCAAAATTTTCTGTAGCCAGGAATGGAAAAAAGAAATTAGGACTCAAGACAATGTCTCTGGATAGCTGTCATTCGCAGCTACTTGGGCTGGACTGCCTTCTGCACTAGTTACCTCAGGAAACCACCAAGCTCTGTGCTGCAGCAGATGTTCTGCCATTTCATTCCACTAGTCTGGAAATTTTCCCCTCTTGACCTGCTGCAAAATATACGGCACAGGGTCGATTGGTCGGACTTGTAGGACTTTCATGCTGAAGGTCTCCCAATGATTAGATTCTCTTTGACCTAACATCAGTATTGCTAAACTTTCATTTTGCAACTACATTTCAAGTTATTCCACAAAAGTTGCCTTTTGAGACAGTTCATCTACATACCCCTCTTACAAAGCTGCATTTTCCACTCAGAACTCTGTTTAGACACCTCTTGAGCCATTAAAACACAATAACATGTTGCTGGAGTAGCAAATTTGACAGCACACTATTTAGCTCTGTCTCTGGAAATCACAGCATAGATGGCAAAAGCAAAATTAATAGTACTGTGAAGCATTAATCAATATGTTTTTAAATTAAGTGTTAACTGTACAAAGCCTTGTGCTGGAATGCACTAAGCTTCTGGAGATTGTAACTGTACAATGATATATTAAACCGTGGCTGCAGCCACACTTAAACATTTGGGACACGCACGTGAACCTCACTAAGTAATTCGTGATTGCACTTGCCCATCTTGGTATATATAGACATGTGCATGTGTGTGTAAATGACTGAGTTGTATCCCTATGTTTGAGAAGTGTGTGTGTTTTCTGCAAACCCTTGAAACACATTCAAACAATGTCAAGATCCAGGTCACAGATGAATGCTGGAGGGACAGTCTGGTTCCAAGCAGGGCAGCTACTTGCAATGATGCCTCCCTCAGCTAGCAGTTGAGCAGGTGAAACGCAGGAAACTTCACCAGTGGGTCAGAGGAAATAAAAGCTAATAGAGAGGAGATGAAGGATAGACCTATAACTTGTATCTATTTTCCATAACTGATTAAACTGTGGGACAGTCAAAGAAAACCAGTCACTAGGGACGCAGGGTCTCATTGCTCAAGAACTCTAGAACAGCACACTTTTCATTGCAAAACATCAAAAAATCGAATGGTTAAAAAACAGCTCTACTTAAAGCACAGGTCTCATCCGGAAGCATACTGCCACCAGGGAAAGCTGATGAGGTCCAGGCTGAGTTCTCCAGATCTCACCTCAAGATGGGTTAGGCTACGTACAGGCCTATGAGGCACACAGGTCATGTCTCCTTTGACACGATTCAGAAAAGGATTTTGAACAGTTTGTTTATAGTCTCAGAGATAAGTGCCTTGATCACTAGCCTGCAGGGTCAGTCTCTCTCTGGCTCAATATAGTTACTAATTTTTGCAAAGCTAAACGTCTCCAGAAGGAGACTCAATACTGGCTGGTGTTTAGGACACCCAACAAGAAAGTCAGGGACACGGATTCAAATCCTCTCTAACTTGCTCTTCCTATTAGCCAGAGTTTAAACATTTTTCTTTTCTTTTTTTGCTGTGAGAAACTGTCAGAAGGTGCTACATACAATAAAGCTGCCTTTGAGGAATGGACTGGGACTATCTGAGTAGGCAGACACTCGCTAATGAAAAGGAATTGTTAGAAACCTGTATTTCCAATTTGCGCAATATTTGGAAGTGATATAATGCTATAATGGTCCCCAAGGATCTACACCGTTTCACGTGGGCGAACACCAGAGCGATACAAAATGTAAGGATGCATCTCAAAATCTCTGGGAAGATTAGAGCATAGATGAGCTCATCCCAACATTCCCTCTGAAACTTAGGCTCAGAGGGCAAATAATTATTTTCTAGTGTAACACCCTCATTCTGCATTTCTGGAGATACCATGAGACCAACGTGTCACCACGTATTCCATAAAACCACTGAACATATCTAGCAAATATCTAGCAAATCTGAGAGTTTTGATTCCTTCCAAAAACTGGCATTATGTTTAAAACGAGAAGAAACATTATTCTACACAGATGTAACTTCAGATGTAACACAGAGCTGACTTCACCCAAATAAAAACTAGAACATAAGTGCTTTCTGGTTTAAATTTTATCCGTAACAAGTCATGAAAATGCAGAATGGGATTTTAATAAGATCTTTTAAAATTCCTACTCATTCAGGAGACAAATTCTAGATTTTTTCTACATTTCCACAGAATCAATGCTAGGAAAAAAAATCTCTGGATTTTCAGTATGGTAAAGATATTAGGCACATACTTCTGTTATTTTTACACCTACATGCAAGTCATTAGACAGATAAAGCTTGTAATGGTATTCATTAAATTTCAATCTTTGGATGTATAACCTATTCTCCCACACATTTTTCCTTATCCTGATATTATCTAAGAGTTACAAAAGACCGTTAATATTCCAAAATGTTTTGATGTAGAAAACAAATTATCCCACAGAAAATAATACCTCACTTAGAGGCACCGTTCTCTCTGCTCAGACACCATTTTGCATTCCTGCAAAGAAAGCGAGGAACAGAATACTAAACCACAAAAGCCTGAAAGGAGGCTGAGGACTTAAAAGGCTATGACAGAAACCTACAACCTCACGAATCCTTTCTCTGCTAGGGCTTTGAAATAATTGCCTTTTTGCTTCAAAAATACATGTGAGGACAAAATAAATGCAAACTGATGTATGGATTGTTTCTTATTTGGGCTGCTGCTATTCTTAAATTAATTTTGCCAGGTTCTGCTTTCTTTTTTCCTCCAGCAGTCCGAGAACAATGGCATCATGAAACAGCCCAGTTCACAACACTGTATAAAAAGGCTCATTAAAATGCAGCCTCATTAATTACTTTTGAAATTAAGTTATACTGGCTATCACTATCTCAGCGCTTCAGATTCCTCAAGCGTATATAAAAGAAAAGTTATTAGCTCACCTCCAGAAAGTGTTTAAAGATTAATAACAGCAAGAGACTAATACCACCTTCTATGAGATATACTAGGAAACACAATCAATGCATATATTTTTTTACTAAGTATCACCCCATTTGCCAACCCTTGTTTTTATCCCATTTGCCATCCCCCCATTAGCTGACAATATATATTGACTTGTACACAAATCTATATATATATATATGTTCATATACACATACTGAAGCTTTCCCTAATCACACTACAAAACTTCTAGACTAGAAGATCAGAAATATTTACGTTCTTCTAATGTGACTGACATACGTCAAGATCAGTATTTACTAGATTCTAAGGAAGTACATTTATTGATTACATTTTTCAAGATTATCTTCCAAAATTAAAAAAATCCCAATTTAAAATACTCTTTGCACTAGAAGTGCCCAGGCCCATGGCTGGGACGAAGCAGCCCTTTGCAGCAGGGAGGGCTGGGGACCGACTGGCTGAGGAGCAGCTCTGCGGAGAAGGCACCGGCTGCCCTGGAGGACGGCAGTCCATGGACAGGAGTCATCAGTGCTTCCTGGCAGCAACGAAGGCTAGCAGCACCCTGGGCCAGACTAACAGGAGCCAGCCAGGAGATCGAGGGACAGAGCCCTGAGCGAGCCTGCCTGACCCTGCTTGGAGCAGGACGTTGGACTGGAGACGTCCCAAGGGCCCTTCCAACCTTCTGAGGCCCTTCCTCCTGCTGAGGAGCGAAACAAGAGGCAAGATAGGCAAGTTGACATAATTTTACCTTAGTTGCAAATACTAGCATCACTGTGTTCAGTGATTGCACTCATCTGACAAAGAGGGTATCTCCTGGCCGGTAAAAAGCTGACAAAAGATTGTCCTTAAAACTGCGAAAAGCAGCTTCAGGAGCAAGAAGAGTTCTGACGTGGTCCAAAGGCTGCGTACCATCCCAGCAACACAGTGTCGCACACTCACATTCGGGCTTCAGGTTTTGGCAAGTTAATTATATCTGAGAAAAAGGAGTGCTGAGCTTTAGAAAGGCTTTAGATAGTTTCCAGACTAACGAACTGCATGTGCTGTGCAAGCAGTTAGCAACAGTGCTTGATAGTACTGGTCATTGACTCCTTGGTCTTTTGGCTGGTGACGTTCCCCTCCCTGGAAACATCTGAGTTCTCCAAAATCAGCTTGCTGAAGAAAGACAGTTGTCTTTATTCTCAGTGTTAAGACTCTGAACCCCAAGACCTTCTCTCTAATAATCATGATCTAGCTAGTCTTCCTAGGCTGTATACTCCGGCTTTTAAATACTGGCAGATAGGGTCTCAGAAAGACTCCAAGAAAATATTTGGATTTGTAGCCATAATAATGTATACGCATAATAATCCATAGTAATACGTATCCATAATAATGGATACAAATCAATAAATTGTGGATACTTTCAGCGTATATTCATTTCCAGCTTCAATAGATAAGACTGACAGAGATATCTAATTTCTCACATATTGGAGATATTCTAAGAATGTGACATCCTTGAGTACTCCAGTGATAGACTCATTAGATTGTTTTTTGCCGATTTTCAAGAGGACTTTGGAAAGCCATTTTTTGGTGCATTTACAGTGGGACGTTGATGTTATTATTTCGTGGTTATATGGACTTATCATTTGACGTTGACAATTAAGATGTTCTAAAGATTATAGAGACTTGCCTAGAGCTGCTAGCAAAAGCACACTTACAAACTACCTGGAAACGCAAGGCACTTGGAGGCTTACAGAAATGAGCATGCCAGTAAAAACAAAATCCTTTTTAAGTTCCTTGACTTAACAAAAATGGCTGCATGCGTATCCCACGGGAGCGTCTCGCATCTACTCTGAACGTGGCAGAAATTGAGTTTAACTAATGATCCCATCTCAGTTTTCATCAGATCCTTCACAAATACATCATAAATACCATCCATTTTCAACCTCATTCTTATACTCCTACACTAAAATACATCACCGGAGTGATGGCACTTAGAAATACACATCACCAGAGTGTGTCTTTTCTCTGATATATTGCATCAGACACCGTATCTTAAGCTTGCACAATGTTCTTCTGCACCAGGGAAAATCATAGCTAAATCATAGTTTAAAATAAGAGATTATTTAGAAATACTACGTGAATTTAGATGTGATTATAACAGATAACAGTGTTAGAAAGGCTCACTGACCTTTTAAAAAATATATTACATTTCTGCTTTTATTGGAAGAAGCCTTTGCTGGCACAAGGATACAGAAATTCAGCCAAACCTTTTAAAATGTATCAGTGTTAGGCTGCTTCTGAGGAATGGGAGAGTAGCTTGGCATCTTATCTCCGTCTCCCTCACGTAAGCTTACATCAGTGAGTGAGCTACACTAATTATTTAGTTTTTCATGCTAAGCCCCCAGCATATTTAGTATTTTGTGTGCTAAAACTTTAAAAGCAGCATTTCCCAAACCATATTCATACAATTGTGCATGTCTAATTTGCATGAGTGAATATTGCTGATGTACTTACAGTGCAGCAGCTCTGCTTGTCGACTGAGCTCCTGCATGGTGCGTGGCTGCAGCACCTTCCATGTCATGATTTTAACTCTGTATCAAGTTAGGTGAGAGGGGATTTGTATCTGAGAAGTGAGGGGAACTCAGAAAAAAAATCCCTTTTTTTTTTTTCTTTTGCTTGATGATGATAGCTAATAGGTTTATTTTGAATGTTTCTTTTATAAGTGCTTTATTTTATACATGCTCTCCCCTATTCATAATCAGAGAATTTATAACTAAATCCCTCCAAACTGCCTTTATCTTAGAATGTTTGTTACTGATATGCCACCATTGCCATGAATGGTTGGTCTTACAACTAAGAGAAAGACTCTCTTATAAGACAAAGGTTAACTTTCATCTCAGCCTTTTGATATGACCTTGGGTTATTTCCATAGTGTCTACAGTAGACCAGGCTGTAGGAGGAGAGAGAAATTCCCCATTTCTTCTGGTCTTTGTCTGTTTGGCCTAAGTTATCTTGGAGAAGAAACTTTTATTATATTGCATACTGTGTTTAACACCATAAGCTCTTGATCCAGAGCCCAAAGTCCAAGTCCATGAGCCCAAAGATCCAGAAAGAATGAATTTATCTTTCAGAATCTGGAAAAAATTTCAGTCTTTCATTTGCAAAACAACAGGGGAGCTGTCTGTATTTAGAGTCCATGCAGTATGCAGTGGGAGAGAGCTATAAGAAAAAACAAATGTGGATCCCACAACATGATAGTCCACTCTTTTTTTAATGCAGTTGTACTTTTGATGAACTACTGGTGGGATTTTTTGAGATTATCTTAGAGATATGTTAGGATCCATTTTTCCTCAGAGGGGAAGTTTAAGTTGTAGCAATTGCTTCACAGAATCACAGAACGGTTGAGGTTGGAAGGGACCTCTGGAGCTCACCCAGTCCAACCCCCCTGCTCAAAGCAGGGTCAACTGGAGCAGGTTGCTCAGGGCTGTGTCCAGTCAGGTTTTGATTGTCTCCAAAGATGGAGAGTAAATATATTCCACTGGATGTATTCAGGCATATCATGATAAATTTCTTATAGATAAACCATCTAAATGTGAAGTGTTATACAATTACAAAAAGGTATTATTTGATTTTCTATCAATAATTTAACTGCCTGTAGTTTTAATTTCACAGGCTATCAAGTTTCCTTGCAACACACACAGAACCTGCATCTTAATATTTCACATGTAAGAAAAAAAAATGTTTTAAAAGTTTGTTTATACAACAATATAAGTTGTTTAAGGTCATTCTTTAAAAAAAAAAAAAATTGTAAGATGTCTCTACACACTTAACTCCTGATTAAATGCTCAGTGCTGCATAATGAGCTAATGACTTCCTTGTGTCCACGAGACCCACTACACCAACAGAGCTGCTGTGGCTCTCAGGAGAGGATTGTTTTCCTGGTGACAGCAAACGAATCACATTTATATTCGGGGGTGGAGACCGGGACCATGTCCCTATCCCTCTCCCAGGTACCAGGGGGATGGGTAGGACCCATTAGCATTAACACATTTCTGTATTGGTTATGTCATACTTATGTATGCATGCATGCTCTCTTAGTGTGTGTGCATGTGCACGAGAGAGCCAGACAGAATGAGGGAGAATCTGAGCATTTTGTGCCATTTCAGAATAACAGAGAGACTTACATTGGTATCAATAGGCACCAGAACAGGACCAAATGCCACGTGCCGCAGGAGTCTAGGTTTGCTCACTAAGTCATACCACTGGAGAAGACAGCTTCTCACTGCTTTCTGCACACATTTGAGGGTAGTCAGAAGCTATTTCCCCCATTATTGATTAAAGATCCATTCGCTTGCATCGGTGTTCCTCCACATCCCACCATCTCTGAGAGCAACAGAGCATTTTCAGTGCTGCTGCTGTTCCACCAGAAGAAAGTATCATTTCAAAATTCCTTTTCCACTGATCAAAGTTATGTTATATTGGTTTCTTAACTCACACCCCTCAGCACAAATTCTACAGGCATACTGTTTTGTGCAACTAAAACTAGTTGCTTAGCTAATCTGTATCCGCATCAGTATTCTCTCAAAGGCTATACATATTCAGATACAAATCTCCCCTGACCCAAGTGCCTTTTTCATGATAGCAACAGAAGAATGATGAAAGACATAATTATTCATGCATATGTTCTTATCTGAACAATAAACAGAAAAACCAGTCACTGCCATGATCTCAGACTGCCAGGTCTTTGCCATGTTAAAAAAAAATAAAACAAAAAGCCCACCACACACAAAGAACGAACCCCACTCACCACCACCATCACACACACTGATCCTTAGGATCATTTGTCTCAAAAAATGTATTAATATCAAGTGTAACTACAACAGTTCTTATAAACATACATCATATAAATGCCTAGTTTTATAGAGTTCATGAATTGGGCAACGGGTTTTCATTTCTCAAAGTCAGAGCTGTCAAAGACCAGCAGCCAGCGAGCTTTTGCAGACCCACGCAGATGGATGAAGACATTGCTGAGCACAGGATTCTGCTGCTGACGATGATCTGTGCCACAATTAAAGGTAAAACATGGCAAGACAAGTCTAGGGCAGCTTGAATATATCTAAGATGACTGATATAAGGCACTGAAGACATTTCAGCATGGATTTCAGCCTTTTGGTCATCAAGGTTATGTACAGAAAGAACTAGCCCGTGCTACAGTCACTTTACTGTATTAGAACAGTTACTGCTGCCCTGTACTGGCCAGATTACAGCCAACACACATACAGTCTGGGGCAGTAAAAGGAATGAATGCTACAGACAAGATGATATCATCTCCTTAAAATAGGGGAATTAAAAAATTTCCCTAAGCACCGTCTTTGTAAAACATCTGTATTACCATGAGTGATCGAGGCAGAATGTGACCGTGGAAGGTAGCACTATTCCAAGTTTATGAAACTTATGTTACAGTTGCACATAGGACTCCAGCAGAGATGTCAGACATAAATATTTAAGTCCCATACAAAGCATAGTTGTTTTTACAAATGTGATAAGTGTCTCAATGTTGTGAATATCTTTCTTTCCCACTGAATCCATAAAAATACAGATTAAAATACTTTTGCTGCTAAAAGCTTTAAGTACAATGTCAGCCATGCACTACTAGAAAACGTACTTCCACTGCATTTAGTCTGATATAAAAAAAATTAAAAGGGGTAAGTTGTTGATTGTCCAGATGTGTAGAAATAGCAAAGACACTTTAGCACTTGACGCTTTGCTGGAATAAAACCAAGTGTTCTCAGAGCAGTGGTGTGATGTGCAAAGGACACTCAACTGACGGAGAGTTCATCAAGGCACGGGGGCACATGGGCTGCTGCTGTGGTAATTACATTTGAAGAGCAGCAAATGAACCTTTACACATTTGTAATTGCATAAAATAACCTGGCTAGTGATTATTGTTCTTAGATGCCTGAGAAAAACAAAAATAATTTCAGCAGATACTGTTTTATGTGAATGACTAAAGAGACACCCAAGGAATTTTGGAAAGAAATTCAAGTTCTCTTGGCCAGCACCTTTGCCACAGCAGTTGGGGCTGCACAGCAGTTAACTTGTTTGTGATGTTCTCAGCAAAGCAGATCTTCATGAGTTTTTAAAATAAACTCAAAGAAGCTTTGTATCTCCATATTAGTTTTTAAGATTTTGGCTAATCTTTCAGGTTAAACATAATAACATTACTCGAAAAGAAGTGTGCTATTCTATAACACGGAGTAGCATCCAAGGGGGGAGTTGAATTTGACTTGTGTATGAAAGAGGATGGAGGCAGTAACGGAGCTGTTTGCAGAAATTAAAAGTGGTCAAAAAGAGTTAAAACAAAAGTAAAAGAAACTGAGGAAAACGTCAAAAGCCATTGTCATATGGTAAAAACACAACATAAAAGCATAGCTGAAAGCTTCCTGAAAGACATTGAAAAGAAATAAAAATTCCTGTTTGGAAGAGCAAAATGAAGTGATTAGTAATATGACCAAAGAGAGACAAGAGCTGTTTCCTCAGCAGGAGAGAACAAAAAGCTTTGATTAAGTTGAGGGACAGCAGGGATCTGTTCAGCTCTCCTCCTACGGAAAGTTGGTAGGATGAACAATTAAGCTAGACAATAGTAAGACAATATATTTCCAGGTTTCTTGCACTTTGTGTAAACCCCAAGTGTCCAGGAGAAAATGAGACTGTTCCAGTCCATATATTTCCATCTGCAATAAAAATACTTTCTGGGACATTCAATTTGATGTTCTATTCCAAATAGCTGGGAGGGTGGGGAGAAAGAGGAGATTCCAGGAGCTCCTGTCAAGCTGTGGAGCTCTAGTGTGATTAAAGGAAAGAGAAGAAAAAAAAAAAAAAAAAAAGTCTATTTCCCTTCACTCCTCCAACTTTTCCAAATCGGGACAGATTCAAGTCCTTTGTGTTTTGAGTCTGATCAAACCAAGAATGAAGAACTATAAAAAGGCAAAAGGGAACCCCTCTACGTGTGTGGGGGGGGGGGGGAATATGATTCAACCATAACTTCACATTAATAGGAGTTTGAAGACGAAAAGGCAACGGACCAGTTTATTGCTACTGAGCTGGACTGGGTTCATGGGTCAGGATTACCAAAGGTACTCCAAGAGACTGAGACTGCGGATTCTGCCGGCAAACTTGGATCTTTTGATCAGCAGTGCATTGCAAGGATGAGAAACAGAACAGCACACAGACAGAAAAACGGGGAAGTCTAAAATACAACATGAGTAACACAATTTCTCTTTCTGAATGAGAAAACTAGGGAGATGACTTTTATAGTATGGTTAAGGAAGCTTTAAATTAATCTTTGCATTTTAGAACATGAGACAGTACACTTTCATAAATAGAATCACAGAGACTGCTAATGCCATCATCAATTTCTCTTCCAAATTAAAATACTTAGGAGAGGAGCGTTTATGCCTCACTGGCTTGAGTCAAAAAAGAAGAATGTGCTTTCTTACATAGCTTGCTCATTGACCTGGCCCATGACAAGGTTTAAAAAATGATCAAAGAATCTTGTATAAATTAGACATGTTGTCATCTATTAGCAAAGAGTTAAGGAAAAGGTGCAAATTTCACTAAAAAATATGCATCACAGCTGCTAAATTTTGTAGGATCAATAACGTTATCATGTACTGCCAAAGGCTTATTTTCTTTAGCTCTTTCCATTAGATCTAGCAGGTGGGTCTGTTAAGGTATGGTCTAATACCAAAAGAAATTGATGTTTCCTCAGGCATTTTCTGCACTTCTTATGAGAAGCTGTGGAAGTCATGCTGTTGGCAGGTCTCGAAAGGTTTGGAGTGCAGGCTGCTTTTGCAGAATTGTGATCATGTGTTCAAGATACTTAAGCATTAGAGCAGACTGGAATGAACACTGCAAAACACAGTATTCAAACATGCTGGTTCATATCTCCCTCGGCAGTTCTTTTGCACCATATTCTGCCCTTTTTTTATTTGCCATTTATGAACCTGCATGTGAATAGAAGTTACCTTGCATAGATAATCGCACAAATTCCTATGCAAACCTAGGTATTCAAAGAATTTTCATTATTATTCAATCACTATTCATCATTTATTTTCTTGTCTAAAAACGTTTTCCTTATTCATTCAGAGAAGGAAAAACTATTTCATGTTAAGTGGTGACATCTCATGGAACATGAGGAGTGACTAGTTCTACAAACCACCCCAGGCAGAAGATATACAAGAAGATGCTTGTATATCTGCAAGACGTATAGACATATACATGCAGCTGAAGGTTATTATAAATTCTTCAGTAATTTGCAGAGGAACAAAATCCATGAGTACATTTTACAGCAAATAGTTTCCCCAATCTCCCCTTAAAGTTGGGCATCACGAAAGGAAGGCTCCTCTGCTATTTGCAGCTTCTGACTGAGTTAGAAATACTGAAACAGCTTTTTTCATAGTTTTTCCACTAGTGCACAAATTATCAACCAAAAAAAAAGAAGCGAGAGATTTAGATTAAATAAAAGAACAGTGAAAAGTGGATCTGAAGTCTTTATCCATTCCCTACATGTGCAAAGCTCAACATGGAAGAGGAGCTAACTTCACTGAAAAGACCAATAATAAGGCACAAAATGAATTGATGCAACCCATCATGCATGTCACAAAGTGTCAGAGTTGAGGAAGGTAAATTGCCAGTCACAGGTTTATCTAGGATGGAGAGCTTTAGATGGGCAGGTACACATTAGCCTGAACTACATTTTGCAAAAACAAACTAAAGGTTTTAATGTTCTTAATACTTCTTGCCAACCTCCCCGCCTCCACCACACACACACACAAGTTTTACTGAAAGAAATTCAGCAAGATAAGTAAAATGAAATTGAACAAAAAAAGATAAATAAGATACTATTTCTTTTTCAAAATCTGAACCTGCAGCCCAGTGCCATATTGAGAATCAGGTAATTGGTCAAAAATGTGCTTCCTGCAGCTTTTAAATTACAGAAATTTGAATTGTCATGGTAAGTTAATAAAAATTTAGCTGGTAGAGGATTATAGTATGACATGTTAAAACTATTTGAGTAACATAAAAAGCCAGAACAAAGGTACGCATTCCCTGAGAGTTTCTTTAAAATAGTGATGGATTAATGAAAATATTTTCTTTTAAGTAGTTCAGCACAGCTTGTACCTACAGACTATTTTTCACCTATAGACATTTCAAATCAAATAGCTGCATATGAATCATACAGCCTCAGACGGCAGAGACTTAAAAGGCTGTTAGGTCACCTAACCTCCTTCTTAAAAACTAATTTAATTTCCTAATGGGGAATTTTTAATTTTTTCCCCCTTTTTCCTATTGCAAACAATAGGAATTCAACAGTTTCCTTTATGAAAGTTTCCCAGACTAATCTTCTGTCTGTGCAGAAGCCAAAGGCTGGCTTTCTTCCCATGTCATCACAGGTCTAATGATGCTTTCACTCATTGCTCAAAGCCACTTATCAGTCTATCCTGGATATTAAGTATGGCAAAAACGTCACTGAGAAAAACAGAAGGGAGTCCTCTTAGTATGATAATACCTAATTGTAAAGAGCATCAGGAGTTCCCACCTGCCTGGCAGCATACCACCATATCACTTATGTGAACGTAACATTTTATGGAGTACTCTGAAATATCCTGATTCGGAAAAAATGAACTGGCTTCAAAAAGCAGGGAGGGGGGGAGTAAAAACCTAAAAAGAAGTTTCCTCTACTGGGGCCTGTGATTTTCTCTTCAGAGATTTCTAGATGCTTCGGTTATGAGCACAGTCTGCACTGCTGCCAGCTCATGGCTGAAAATGCCTACCTGGTGCATAAGGAAGTCTACTGAAAGCATATCCAAACCCAGCTAAGAACCTATGAATGATCTTTGCAGGCAGATCTGGATGGATTGCCATTTATCACAAAGGAGGCCCATGTAGATTTTTTGCAGGCCATTTGCAATCATTTTGAAGGTCTGTGGCATTCATCCATTTCCTTGTTTGATGGGAAGTATGCTACAGAATAGTTGGGGTTGGCAGCAACCCCTGGACCACCCCCTCTGCTCAAGCACGGACAGCCAGAACAGTTTTCCCTGGACCATGTCTGGTCACGGTTTGAATATCTCCAAGGATGGAGACTCCACAACCTCTCTGGGCAACCTGCTCCAATGTTTGATCACCCTCACAGTAAAGAAATTTTTTCCTGTCTTCAGATGGAACCAGGCATCACTGAGAAGAGCCTTGTTCTTTCTTCTTTACATTCCCCCATCAGATATTTATACAAATTGATAATATTCCCCCCCAAGCCTCCTCTTCTCCATGCTAAACCATCCCAGCTCTCTCAGCTTCACCTCATATGACAGAGGCTCCCATCCCTTAGTCATCTTTGTGCTCCAGCAGGGACATGTCTTTCTTGCACTGGGGACCCCAGAACTGGACACAGTACTTCAGATTTGGCCTCACCAGTACACAGAGGGCACATTGCCTGCCATGTTCAACTTCTTGCCCATCAGGACCCCCAGGTCCTTCTCTGCAAAATAATTTTCCAGTCCATTGGCCGCCAGTATGTACTGGTCAGAGAGGTTATTCCTCCCCAGGTGCAGTTCAGCCAGTTTCAGTCCACCTCATGYCTACRAGGATGTTAMRGGAGACTGTGTCAAAAGCCTTACTAAGCTGAGGTAAGCAACATTCRCTGCTCTCCCCTCATCCACCAAGCTAGTCATATCATTGTAGAAGACTATCAGGTTGTTTAAGCRTGATTTCCCCTTCATAAATCCACGCTGACTATGGCTCATCACCTTCCTGTACTTCATGTGTCTGGAAACAGTTTCTAGGATCAGTTGCTCCATCCCCTTTGCAGGGATCAAGGTGAGGCTGATCAGCCTTGATCCTCCTTCTTGCCCTTCTTCAAGACAGGGATGACATTTGCTTTCTTCCAGGCCTCAGGCACCTCTCCTGACCGCCGCGGCCTTTCAAAAGGATTGAGAGTGGCCTTGCRATGACATTGGCCAGCTCGCTCAGCATTCACAGGTGCATCCCATCAGGSCCCAYGC
Organism: Casuarius casuarius; assembly: GCA_003342895.1. Taxonomy (NCBI): domain Eukaryota; kingdom Metazoa; phylum Chordata; class Aves; order Casuariiformes; family Casuariidae; genus Casuarius; species Casuarius casuarius. Next base: position 1,473,200 of record PTFA01000098.1, on the reverse strand, counting down.
ACTTGGGTATGTTCAGTTTGTTCAAGTGTTCCCTAACCTTCTCCTCCTCCATCAAGGGGAAGTCCTCCTTGCTCCAGCCTTCACTGCTGGTCTCAGGGCCTGGGATTCCCGAATGCTGGTCAGGCCTTCCCCACCCATGTGTTATTAGTTCTCAGGTGTTGGTAGGGTTTCCAAGCCCCCATCTTCAGGGATTTAGATAGTCACTATCCACAACATGCTAACAGAAAGGGAGTTTACAAATCACAGAGGCAGATTTGAAAACCTAATTTCTGCTCTTGAAAAATTAAAAATAAAAATCAAAAAGCAAACATTAATTATTTTACAACAAAAATATTTTATCTTCTTATAGATTTAAATATTGTTCTCATGTCTCCAGTTAAAAAAAAAAAAAAAGTCAACATTATTTGAACATCAGGCACCTAAAATTCAGAATTAAGTATAAGCTAGTCACCTTATGTTCCTTTTATGGTCAATGGAAAGAAATAGGCACTGCCAGATGGCAGATCAGGTGGACAGCTCTCTAGATGATTCACTCTCTTGAAGTGGCTGCTTCCTTACGCTGACTTTAAAATGAGCAGWGTGTGATGAGATCAGACTTAAAAACCTAATATTTGGATGCCCAGAGTTTGATGAAATAAGTGCTCTCTTAAATCTTAAAAAGCTATTCAGTATATTATTTCATTTTTCTTCAGTGAGCAGCAGTTTTTTGCTTTTAAGATGTTACAGTCACTCACAGCTTCATAATTCTYAAATATCTTAAGAGCCAATGTGCCAAGACAAACTTCATTGAGACTCTCATTAAGGTGGACTACATAGAATCAAAAATGGTTGTTTCCATCTTAGAAAAACTGACCCGTTAATGGCAAGCAACATGCGTTTTAGACAGTTATGTTTACAATAAACTCTAGAAGGCAAATCAAGCTTAGGACTTTGGTAAGTCATAGGATCATAGCTGCAAAGCTCTGTCCCTTCACTGCTTCCTCCTTCCCCCCAATTACCTGAAACTCAAAAACTGTAATAGAGTGCAGATGAATTAAGTTATGGGCTGCTTATAATTCCRTGGGCATTCCCTTGCAATTTAGTATAGATAACAGCAGATGGGTATAACAGTCATAAAAGCTCACTAACATGTATAAATTCTCACTGAAAAAGGTTTTTACAATATTTTCTAAGCACTCCATGTCCAAACATATGCATTTCCATTGCAAAAGAGAGTTATGGCTAGTCCAAGGCAATATGTATGCAAAACCAAAACTTAGTACCTTCTGGTACTTCCAGTAATTATATGAGGCTTTTCTGCATAAGGTAGCTGGATACATATCAACTTCAGCAGACTTTCTACTTTTCCCTCTGCACACAGACATTTTCTACCCTTCCTTCCCCCTTGAAGAGACAGAGCAGTGACCAAACTCCKGACACACTGTCTGTTTTAAAATATATTTTCATTTCCCTCAAAGCAAAGCCCAAAACCTTTCCAATCTTCTTACAAAAGAAGTTTTTGCCCAAACATCTGTTATCTCACACAGCTGCCTGAGAAAGCTTTTCTCTTTTCACTGTGTGTCTGAGCTTTCTGTACAAACCTGCAAGATTAAATATTGTGGATAAAGACAGAACCACAGGACAGTCAAGGCTGGAAGGGACCTCTGGAGATCTTCTAGTTCARTYCCCCTCAGCTGAAAGGGCAGGATGCTCAGGGCACGCTAGCTAACATTTTTCATMCTAAGGCCTGCAGACACCAGGAATCTGTGCTCCTCCAAGATGGCTGAGAAAAGCTAGATCACAGCTACCAGTCAGCAATCTGTATTTATGCTCTTTCTTAAGGAGTTTCTGCCACCAATGGAAAATTTTTAGATGTCCACAAATCAAGAAAGCCTTCAGTCCCTTGATCTAGGCAGAGAAATCTTTACKAGGTTTTGTCAACCAGAAGCTGCACTGGTCATAGTTTTCCAGTAACATTAGTTAGATGACGCGAGAACATGTCGTAAGAACATATCATGTACCAACATCAGTACTACGGCATGGTCTACTTCAAAGAAAGTGGCCACAAAAGACATGCCAAGTGTTTATCCTACAGCAAAAGTGAGAATGCAATGYGCTAGCAAAGAGCTTCTTTTCTTCAGTTTCAGAAGTAAACAAAAACSCTAGGCATACTCCCCCGCTGCCATCTTTACCAGCAAGGTGGACAACCTGTTTCTCTTTTATCTAGAATGGTACGATCTGCTTCTAGCTCAACCCATAAACTATCCAACAGGAAAAAAATATACAATTGATATTTGGTTAGAAAATGAACTAAGCAGAGAGGAAATGCACAGTATTCTGTGCAAAACCCATTTCACCATCTTTCTTAGTAGCCTCATACATGCAGGGAGCAGAAACCCACAGAGCCCGTTATAATTTTTTATATTTGATTTACATTATCAGGGTGTCTGCAAAAGAAAGAACTGTGCAAACTTCTGCACTTCTGGATTTTTTTTTTTTTTAAACCACTTTCATGCTAGCACAGGGTGACTGAAATCTAGAACTGTTGAATTCGCTGTCTGTGTCTATTCTAGGAAATTAAACATTTCCAGGCACTAAAATTCAATCATCCGTAGCTTTAAGTGTTGGAACAGTCCCCGAGCACAGCTCTATCCTAGGTGCACACTTCTTCAAAAAACATTTGTAGCATAACCTGGAAGGTAGCATCAGCCTGCAACCACTCCTGACATAGAGCTTGCACGAAGCTGTCTTCTTTTGTGGGCCAAAGAGTTTAAAAGCATAGATGCATGGTTTTCCACACCACTCGGCCCCAGAGCAGAGGGTGTTCTCAAGCACTGGTAACATAGAGGTATAGATTAACCTGCGGGTTTGACAAGGTAGTTCTAGAAATTGGAGAATGGGGTGAGAGATGGCCCCTCCAGGTCTTTCATTTGTGTGAGAGTATTGAAAGTGGGTCTCCTGCAGATTCATGTACTGGCAGTTTAGGCCTGTGGCATCAACATCTCCTTGGTCTGCAAGGAAGGAGGTGGATCCGTGGCAAAGCAGCGGGCCACATAACCACTGGACACGGTAGAGTCTAACCTAAATCTGAGTAAAAGTGTGAATTCTGAGACACTCACTCCAAGTCAAGGTGGTCCAAAATTCAGAATTACATCACAAAGCTATAGTCATTACCAGCATAACATATCAGCTCACTGATAACTTACCTGCATGGTACAACCTCTCACCTACTCTTCATAAATATTTTTACAAACCTTTGACCTCTCTTCAGAAAGTGAACTCAAATATGCATTATTAATTTAAACTATACTCCTTGAACTAAATGGCTATCTGGATTGTAATGATAATGTTCCTCTGCTAATGGGAAGGAGGAATCCCTTTGAAAATAACATGGGTAATGATGTGGAACCGACACTTTGAAAAAGTTATGCTCATAGATGGGACTTCTATTTTTATTGCATTCCTAATAAGAAGATACGATAAAAATCTGATTTTAGTTTTTCTCTTCAATACCTCCACCAATAAATTAACATTTATTCTTAGGTGAAAATCTCAAGTCTCTTCAAGTCATTTGGAGTCAAGTTACCTTTGGAAAACATGGCAAAAAAAACTATTGATTACTCTTCTATATTACAGATAGAGAAAATGATGTGAAGAGAAATCAGTACCCGAATTTTCAAAAGTGACCCRTAACAAGTAGCTCCTCTATGTTATCTTGTTTATCATATAAACTACTAAACAGGAGGGAGAACTTGTACTCCGCATCCTGGAAGAGGCAGTAAAGAAAAGCACCTTTGAYTGAAATTGCAAAGCTAATTTAGTCAAAGCAAAACCCTCATCACTAGGGGTTTGTGAGAAGTTTTGGAGAGCTCAGCCATGTGAGATTGATTGCATCTGTCCATGCAAAAATGCCTAATGTAGGCAGCAGGTTTATTTTTGGAAGGTTTGAGAAAGTATTTTAATGAACAAATTGTCTCCAAAGAAAAAAAATCAAATTAGTGGAAGGACCTTCATTCAAAGTCAATTTATGCYCCCATTGTATTTCATGTTTTGATTCTACAAAGTATAGATGTAGCCTAAGGGATATCAGATCTACTCATTAAAGCTCAAATGTTTACTGACCCTGGTTTTTAATCTAGGGTATGTCTACTTGGGTTTTAAGCTTCGATTCCGAGTGTCCTTGTGTTTTGAAGCCAGACCGAACGCTGAACCATACAGATTTAGTCATCTGGTGTTTATATCAGTCCGTTATCTCATGTCTCTCTCTGAATCTAATTAAAAAATTAGAAGTGCAACAAAGCAGATGAATTGTTGTAACTCAAAATCTAATTCTTTCCAAATAAAAAATGCTGTTTGGGAATACGCAGGACATCGGAGAAACTAAAAGCTGATCAGGAGAAGTAGAATAATGTTTATCTCTTCCCTTTATGCAATATAATTCAAAGGGTCAGAGCATAAAGAACAAATGTGCATTATTTGTATGTCCTTCTGTTAGAAAAGATAAGTATTCTTGAAAATAAAGCAGGATGTTAGCACAGATCTGCTGGAGTCCCCGTAGGACTTTGAACAAAACTTACTACATCCTTTGGCTATCAGACAGGATTCATTCAAGTCACATACTTCTTCCCCAGCTGGAYAGAACAGAGACCAACAAGGGGGAAAGATGAGTTTCCATTCATAAACATGCCTCCAAGGCCAAGGTTTAAGACTTTCCACTTATAGASGCCAAGCTGAATCCTGTCCAGATTACCACTGGATTCTGACAATAATTTTCAAAATCAGTAATTTTTAGAGAATGACTTTACATTGGTTCTTTGTGGATGTTATTCATAGGAGTTTGTCCAGTGGGTATAGCATCTTTGCAAGGGCTGTTACTCTTTGTGGTTGATATTCAGTCTGGGTCGTACCGGGAAATGTACTGAGAGGTAAGCAACTTGAGCATTACTTCAGGCAATGTCTTTTCAACAAAGAAAAAAAAAAAAATCTCAGCTTTTTAAGTGAGAGCACGGAAGCACTGGTATGACACTTGGCTCAGAGCTGTTCATGCACTGAAGTCTGCTAACAGCTCTTCTCAGTCCCTCTGCTAAGCCTGAGGAGTATTGATTGTGCAGCTCCCAAAGAGAGCCAAGTCCAGCTGGAGTTTGTACTTGTGGGAAGTATTAACAGGAGCTTCTGAGAAAGTATGTGACACCCATCACCAGCAGACGCCTAAAAGTGGCAAAATTCCAGYGCCAAGTACTTTAATAAGGATCTACTATTTCTACTAAACCAGAACGAGGAAGATGAAGGAATTTCAGCAGTCTAATTATCACTAGCTTTCTGCCAGGTGCTTCATTAACCTACCTCCAAACATAGGAAACAGCARGAACTTTGAATCAGAATCATTTGTTATCTCAGACAGTTTACCATAACTATTTGGAAAAGAGTCTCTATTTTTAAAAATATGAATGCCTTCGTTCCTCTGAGGAAAAAATAGTAATTACAGAACTAAGTAATTATTCAGGCACATTTTCATTCTTTTCAACAAATGGAAGACTGTGCAGCCTTTGTGTTTACACATAAATTATCTTTAAAATTATGTCTGGACTTAAGCAGTTAGGAATCAGGGTGTTTCTTCTGTATCCATGGGTTGTATTTAATAAACTGGAAACATTTAGGAAGGGCAGCTGTCATTCTCAGTAATTAACAACTTTTCCAAAGTAACTGTCTTGCGAATTCCCTCGTTACTCCCAGACGATTAAATCCCTACGTCTRGGAGGACACAGCCTCTCTGGAGTGGGCAGGGGATTCACACATCTGCAAAGCAAATGTGAAAGGAGAGTCTGTGATATTTGCAGAAAGGGCTTCTGGTTGTTTCTTCTCCCCCTGTAGCGGAGACAGCTGAGGTTTAAAATGAACTCCTGATAGTATGGGAGTATTCATTGGCAAATTAAGCTGCATGCACATAGCGAGCTCACAGACCACGCGYGTTCACAGAAACCAGCCAGACAACGCATTCACGTCCAGAGCCTCAGCTGTGGCTGGTTTTCCTATGGAGAGATCTCTCATATCTCTCATAACTAGTTTTTGTAGGCCAATACATAGGTCCTGGATGCTACTCTCAGCTGCACCACTGGACTGCTACACGGCACCGGGCAAGCAACTTTCATCGTCCAGGTGTTCATTTCTCCATCTGTGTAGTAGGAGCAAAGATAATTATTCTTTGCTGGAAAGCACACTGAGCTCTACAGCTGAAAAGTGCTAGAGCTAAATGATTATTTATTAGATACATCCATGCTTTGATGATGTAGCTCCCAGCATCCTGTAAAGCACAATTGTCTTTTTAAGACTAATATTTTTGCATGGCAACTGTTTTGGAGCTGTGAACATCCAACATGTGTATCTCAAAGACTCAGTGGGAGCAGGAAATGCCATAGGGAAAGTACAATGCATGAATATTTAAAAAAAAGAAAACACAAAAAAACACAAAAAAACCCACACACCACACAGCAAATGACAATAGACTGCCTCCTCTGCATGAATATTGCCCAATTCACAGACACATAGAGAAAAACAACAGCTAAATCTTATTACTACAAACTAAATGTGAATATAATCTCAAACTCTGCTTTGTCACTCCCGCTGAGCCCRTGTCCATTATGTTGGTAAATGGAGCTTTCTACCTGTACAAATCAATCCACATAAGGAGAGGAAGAATTTCAGTAGTAACCTTAGTTTTGTAAAGTAGTTAGAGGTGTCTTAAAATTATTCAGCTCTGTGGTTATAATTGATTATGATGCTTTGGTGTTCATTCCCATCTGCCCCCAAATGAAGCGTATCTTAGAAGAACACATATCTCATTTACCATATTACTTTTCTAACTTGTATAAAAGACAACACAGGTAATAACTCCAAATATAATGTAAAGATTTACACCTGAGAATGATAGAGCCAAACAAAGAGCAAAGCTCTTTGTACGGTCTGTTAGAAGACAAGTGAACACAAAAATGCCCTCACTGCTTGAAACCTACATAAAAAGTCATAATTAATAGTAATAATTCTAGTATCAAAGTGAGCGTRGAAGACAGTAGCATTTTGTGCTATTGGAGGGTAAACAACCTGCAAAACTCAATTAATTAATGACTTAAGTGAAATCAGAACCAACAACCTTCTGTACCAGCACTGTTTGAGAGTCTGTYCTTTATTTTAAAGTAACTGCGATATTAGGACAGAGTATGGCAACRTTTTGCTGAGTAACACACAGATTAGTAGCCTTTCGTGATGTGCCAGGTAGCTAGTCACCACCCAAATCATTTGGAAAATCCACCTGAGATGACAGACCCAAACCAGATGACAAAATATCAACTTGTCCTCCCACTATTTCACGAGTGTCATACCAACTCCTCCTGCTCAAGACAGGAAAGAGAGGAGGAAACTACACCTTGGAATCRCCAGTTTTGATCCAGTTCTGACTCAGATGTGAGAACGTGCATCTCCCTGGATTATTTCAACTAAGCCRTTTCCAAGGCAATAGCTAGGAGGTTAGCTTTTCAGTCACCTATAGTTCAAAATAAGACCATAAAAATGAGCTTTACAGGAACTTCTTGAGTTGAGAAGGATGCAGCAAGATGAATAACACATTCTAGTTTATCCTGTGACTTCCAGGATACCTTTAACTGCCTGCAAAGTCTCCACTACTCTGGCAAKAAGGACTAAGATAAAATCCACAACTAGAAGAGTGATTCCCTGAGTAGTGAATAGCAGCCAAATCACACAGGCTTAATCATGTCTATAGTATTTATATTTACAACTAGGAGTACAGATTACTTTTGATTTGTTACACTAGTCTGCTGCATCGGCACTTGTATGTGTGTCTGGCTCCCATGTGAATATTGCAGCAAAACCTTCTAGAGATGACCATGTTATGAAAGATGAAGGAAAAGAAGAGGAAAATCAAAGTGAAAAGGTTCCAGAGATGTAAGTAATGCACTAAGGTCATTATAGAAGCRGAGCTCCCTGGAGAAACCTATAATTTAAATATGCTAATATATCAACACTACTTATTTGGGAGTAACAGAATTAAATTCATGCACCCTCACAGTGCTATTTACCTAATGAGTAGCATTAAGCTCAGCTGATGGATTGCTCTCCCGTGAACACTAATGGTCTGGTTCTCCCTGCTTTGGCACCAGTGAAACCAGGGACAGTCACCACTGAAGAAAGCCTGGCTATCCTTGTACAGAAGTGCAGAGCACAACCAGAGCTGAAATAAACATTAAACAGGAGAAAATGAGTGCAGGTTTTTTCTTGGGCTGAGCACAGAGATCTGTGTGTTCRGATMCAGGGTTYAATTTCTGTTTAAATTTAGGAAAGATGTTTATGATTACACAAACAAGACCTTACCTGCCATTTGGATTACTCCAGGGCTCAAGGATGAAGTTCTTCACATTGACTTGAGTAGGCRGTTCTGCAGTCAGTTGTCTCATCAGCCAGGGCCCATCCCACYGCCCCAGCGAGGGAGCAGGGCAGCCCAGAGTCCAGGTCATCAAGTAAACTAGCAGTAATGAGGCAGATCCASAGTGAAGCCAAGAAGTCAGTCCACAGGTCCAGGGTCTATGATCAGGCTGGAGACCAGCACTGCTRTGGCCTCACTGGGGCAGGCACTGATGGCCCCAGGCTGAGGCCACAGGTGAGGCTCATCAGGGCCATTAAGGCCTATTAGTGCYCTCAGGGCCGTGACATCTGTGTGCAGCACATGCTTCCTACACCCTCTGACACAGTGGCTGCCTTCTACACCAGCTTTGAAAGAGAAGGTGGAAAGGTTTTCTTGCTATCCGCTGCAGGGATTCAGATTTTGACATTAGCCAGAAGGACAGAATCACAGCATGGCTGAGGTTGGAAGGGACCTCTGCAGATCATCTAGTCCACCCYCCCTGCTCAGGCAGGGTCACCTAGAGCACATTGCCCAGGACCCTSTYCAGRTGRCTTYTGAATATCTCCAAGGGTGGAGACTCCACAGCCTCTCTGGACAACCTTCTCCAGAGCTCAGGCACCCTCACAGGAAAGAAGATTTTCTGCATGTTYAGATGGAGCTTCCCATGTTTCAGTTTGTGCCCATTGCCTCTTGTCCTGTCACTGGGCACCACTGAGCAGAGTCTGGCCCCATCCTCTTGACACCTCCCTTCAGATACTTTCACACACTGATAAGACCCCCCTCAGCCTTCTCTTCTCCAGGCTCAACAGCCCCAGCTCCCTCAGCCTTTCCTCACAGGAGGGATGCTCCAGTCCCTTCAACATCTYMGTAGCCCTCCRYTGGACTCACTCCAGTAGCTCCATGTGTYGCTTAYACTGGGGAGCCCAGGCAGTCATCACCCGTGCAGCGCACCACTTGCCGTGTCCACATGCCTATGTTCCCTACTGGAATGCATCAGTCCCGAAGAAGTTCTTATCACATTGCAGTGGATTTTTGATTCTGTRTCTATCTCCTTCTAGTGACGCAGCGATGCACCAGACCCTCCACGGAAAAGAACTGCAGACCGAGCACCGTCTTTTGCACTCAGGAGTTGTTCCATTGCATGGTGGGACTGGAAGATGACCATGATGCACCCCGGATAATGCTACACAACCACGACTTTTAGCTCTTATGAAAACATAACTCTTATATAAGTATGTAGTATTATACATTTGATGTTACATAAATATAACACTTATATTTATATAACTGATTAGCTACAATTAAACTGTCCTTTTGTTACAGAATGATKAACACACAATTTCTGCAAAAATCTCTTGTAAATAATGTGATTGTCTATATACTCCTTCTCTGTATTTATTTTAAAAACTCTGTGTTTCATACAGAGAGGAAGGTAAATTATAATAGCATTGTACAACCCAAATGTGAAATACAAAACTGTCAAAAAACCTTTCCTATTGTAATGTGACAACACTAAAAGGGGATTAGCATAATTAGCAATGGTAGCTAATTATTTTCTTTATCAAAATAGCATTGTTTACTTGCTGCAGAATGCATAACAGCAGGCTGAGGCTGTGAAATTAAAAAAGGCATAGAAGAATTTCTTATTAGAGTGTGCATTTGCAGCCAAAAATGAAAGAATGATCTCAGTATGATGCAGAGAACTATTCTACAGTGAATCACTTCAAAAATGCGTAGTCAATAGCACAGAATGGAAAACGAGAGGTTTCTCCACCTTGGGGAAAATCTTGATTTTTTTTTTCCATTGTAGGCAGTGTAATCAGAAGCCCCAAAGAGAAAGAGCTCACTGCAGACCCCTGCTGTTAAACTGGGAGGAACCAAATGGGGAGAGCRTCTCTAAGGACGGAGAGGGTGGGAGATCTGCCTGAGGGACGGTCCCTGGCACCAGCCTGGGGCAGGACAGCAAAGCGCGGGAAGAGCAGGCTCCCTGCCAGGAGCTGCAGGCAGCAGCCAGGGCACTGGGGTAAGACTTAAATGACGTTTTCGCRTAGTTATTATTTATTATTTTATTATTAACATTATTATTAACCCTGACTGGTAGATCGAGGTCAAAACCTGCCTGAAATAAGCTAAACGTGAAGGGTCAGCCTACGTTGCTGTTGGAGACCGGAGCTGGCTTGGGTGAAGCCCACTGCAGCCAGGCAGGAGCTCTGCYGGGGGCAGCGAAGGAGGGTCTTGACTTCTGGCCTCTGCCGGCTGTAGAAGACCAACGCTGAATGTGCAGCAGTGTAGATGGACCTCAAGGCACCGGACCACATCCCGTTGGGGGCATCATATTGTTGCTTAGTTATTACCTGGTATCATAAATAAATGCTGTGGCCCTTTTCCCTCAGTAGAGTCTTTTTTTGTTTTKKGGKKTTTTTTTTAAGACTTTTAACGCTTTTCTCTAAGGCTGCAGTTTGCCATTGTGATTAGAGAAGTATTACCTGCCAGGAGTGCTCAGGGGAGKTAAATWAATTCTCTAGATCTCAGTCAGAAGCTCAAGCTAGTACCATTTGCAAAATTTTCAGAAGGAAACTGCARTTACCAGGTGTGACACTTCTTTTCTATTCATAAAAATATCTGGAAACACAAATCATAAAACATCAAAAAAAATGATACAAGCTAGAAAAATATTTATGCATAAAAATGCTGGTATTTTTGCTTTAATGAAAGTATTTTAAAAACTGAGGATGTTAAGTCCCTCAAGATAAACTTGTACTGAAGCCCATTTTCTGTCTAGAATCACTTGCACAGAAAGTCTTCATCTAGTCTTATTAGAGACATATGAAAGGGAAGAGAATAYCCTTTAAAGACAAAATGAATAAGAGAAGGAAAAAAATCATCCCATRATAGCACAATGAAAAAAAGCAATGTTTGTTGGCTGAACTCTGCTAGCAAAAGTCCAAGCACAGGCTCTCAGGATGGAAAAATCTGGCACATTGCACAGCCCACACCAACCTTAATTTGTATAGCCAGAAAGATCAAGTGCAACCATGAGAGGCCATCAAAAATGTGCTGTTTTTAAGCCTGCTCTAGGCATCAAAGGCTACGTACAGGCTATACTGCTGTGGGTAATTTTTGGAGGGGTCACTCCTTTGATTTTTTGCTGTACCTATGCCCCCAAATGTCTTTCTGGTTAAACTTTTCCGGCCRTATGTGATTTCCTATGCCTTGCTTTGGCACTCCATTATAAACTATAATTAATGAGGGTGGGCTCCTTCTGTGCTTGTCTTCTTGACACTTAACATTTTTGTCTTTTCTTGTAAGGCTCTAGTCCTTTTTCCAAGAACGCTGCATAGCAACAGCTAACTTGCCTTCTGTCCAGTTTTCAGCCATTGAATGATTACTAATRTAAAAAATAAAGGGCAATTTATTTTTTTTACAATCACACCAGTACACCTATGAAAGCAACAGAATAAAGCATGCAATTAAACTTAAGTTCATGGGGAGAAGTTTTCTTGAGTAAAATGAGACACTTCATTCATTTTTCTTGTGCACTTTTAGTTTGTTGTCCTGCTCAATTATTTATCTCCTCCCCACTCCAATCCACAGTCTACATGAAAACAAAACCTGATGTATGCARACAAAGTAAATCACAATGTGCAGAGGCAAATAACATGGGTTTCACTAGTGACCCTCTTGGTATTAGATACCATTTAGCCATTATCAAAAATAATATTAACATAATTAGATATCTAAAGGAAGTGGCAATAAGGAAAGCTGAATATACCCGATGCATTGATTCACCATACTGGGCATATATCTAAAACTCCAGTTGTTTATACAACTGCTTTGTTGTCTGCTAATATGTTTTCTCCAGTGGATTTTACAAAAAGTATACAGCATCAGTGTGCTTTTTTTAAACATGTTTTCTGACAGTGGGGACACTCTGCTGTTACTGTGCAGAGAGTATGGTTTGGCTGGCTTAACGAAGTGCTAACATACCATAACTCAGCTGCACTCAACATAAAATTAATCTTTCACTTCTCTGTGAAAGAATTCCACAGAAATCCATTAAAAAGCAAGTAGTTGCCCAAACTCCGTTTCGAGCTATTTACCATAAAGACAAATGAATCAGTAGCACATAAAGCCCCTGAAAATTAATTTAGTTGTTGCAAAGATCTAATAGAGTGCAAGAAAACATGTTGCATACTAATTATGATCTCTATTTAACAAAAATCCAGACTCCTCTAACCATTGAGGCCATGTGTCTTGGCTGCCATTAAGAAAGCGAGCAGGATTTAAGGACCAAATCTACCCAGCACTTTCACTCTGCTTCTGATACATCCCTTAAGTTCGCAGCCGTAAGAAAAATTACAGCAGTTAGGATATAAAACACAGCCTGTCCCTGCTCCTCAGRAATTTTGTTATTAAGGAGGGTTGGGTTTGTCCTGTCTCAAAGCTTCCACAGGTGAAAACACCACTKCAGGGACATTCAAAGTCCAACTGTGGAACTTTCCATGCTGGAAAATTGCCCAAGCCCCACGGTTGGGATGTGTATGGTGTCTAGAGGGGGTTATAGGGTGACTGTTAAGTCAGGGCAAACACTCTGGGGAATAGACAGACTTCGGAGTACCTTCAACCTGTGAGAGATACCGTCTTGGAGGTTTCCATGCTGAAAGACTGTTCTTTATTGACCATTTCCCCATGAGCTCAAAATGAAACCCAGAGCAGACAATTTATTCCTTTGCCACAGCAAAGCCACTTTTCCTCACTTTTATTTTCCAGCCTTATGGTGAGCAAGGAGACATGCTTGTAGGCATGGGCAGAGCATAAACTTGAGGCAGAAATGTTTGACACAAAGTTGAGCCCATGTAACCTCAAAGAGGCTGTTGGCACCTCTAGTTGAAGCAATATTAGGACTTATGGAAATGTTGAATTTAAGTGTCGGCTTTCTCTCTGCACATATTTTTGCTACAAGAAGATATATAGTATGTGTTTCGTAAATATCTCAACATATTTTATGCTTAATGTTCAAAAATGTATTCAGGTATTTTTAGCATCGCCTTGCTGCCTTTCCTTCTAGGGGAGGGCTAATATACAAGATTTAACAACCAATATGCAAGAGGCCCAGAGACAGCAGTAATTCTTGGGGTTCGGCTGACATTTGTGAACCTCTTGAGCTCAGCTGCTCTCATGGTTTATGACATGTGCAGAACCACTTGAGGGAATTAATAACCCACTACCTGTCTAGAATGAGAAATCTCCTGTCTTCAGTCTAAATATAACATCTGCCCATCTCTCCTTTCTACTTCTTCCAACCTTTTTCCTTCTGTGTGATTGGGGGGCTAGATGAGGTTTTTCAATTTTAATCAGGAGAAGAGGAATCATGGAGTACTTGAAAATTAATCCTAATAACAATCTAATTATGGGCTCTTGAGTTCTGTTTTAGAATGAAATTCAAAATTATTGACTGACATGGGGTAGATATAAAATGCTCAACTTCATGTGGAGCCATGGCACCAGCTTCTGCACTAAGAAACCTTGGTGGAGCTCCCATAGGATTCAATATGACTTGYACAGATGGACACAGAATTTGGCCATATCTGTTGGATACTTACTTAGAGCACTGATTAATCCTTCCAATTTTGTCTGAAGTGTTCAAATAATGATGGACTTGCACCTGAACTGATGCTGTGAGAAGCCAGCTAGGAAGTAGTCGGCTGTATCCGTTTCTATGAGATGCACCTCATGCCTCTCCCCTGGGACCTCAGGGACTGTTCTCCTAAGGAGTTAAAGCAGGTAGTTTAGCCCCATCTCTAACATATATTCACTACCAAATATTTGTGTAAGGTCATAAATCCCCAGACACAGACACATGCATATCTTAGATTTGACCAGACACATGACAAAGTAGCCAAAAATCATCAACAGCCATCTCAGAGTGGTAATCCTGACATCACAGTACTGAAAAGTTTCATTGAGGCTACCACAATAATAACATAATTTTGACAAATCCCAGTTTAGGACAGAAAACACAGTTTGAAGTAACTTTAAAAAACTGCGGTCCCATACACTTCAGTGGAGACGCTCAGGATTTACTCCCCACGTAGGAATTGAGGCAGGGCTACTGGGCTGCCAAGGCAAGGGTAGAAATTGGCCCAGGGAACTTATTACATATATTAAATGAGAAAGAGCTGTCTCCTGAAATAGTCTCCAGACAATTTGGCATAAAAGCTTGCGCATGGCAGTCTAGCCTTGCAGTGACCTTCGGCCTCCCTGTCTTCCGGGAAGTCTTCCCTTGGATGTGCTCTGAACCCCCTGGAAAGCACAGCCCGCGGTTCCTGCTGAGCGTCGTTCTTGCCTTGGGTCCGTCCCTTTGATAAAGCCAACCTGTGGCAGAGGAGGCAGCAAGGAGCCCTGCAGGTCATCAGCACACTCCTTCCCTCACAAACATGTCCCGGAGCACTTCAGTGAGGAAGGAAAGCAAGGAAAGACGACCAGGAATCCAGCCCGTTGTGGAGCAAGCTCTGTTGGCTGTCCAACAAAACAGCTCCTTGCTTAAATAAGAGGAGGAATGGGTTTTTGAAAAAAAACTTAGCTGAAAACTGCAAAATGTGGACTTTTTTTTTAATCTTTTTGAGCAGCTTGTGTCTGATTGTTGGGAAAGCTTTGCAAAATTACATTGCCTATTCCCCCTCTTCACTTAAATGCATATTTAAAATAGCTCTGAGGGAACTGAATCAGTCAAATATCCACAACCAATAACTGAACTAGCAGCAAGACATGCTCCCTACCAAAGGCAGTGGAGAGTGAGGTATAAGGTAACAGCGAATGGCCCAGGGACCTCCAACAGCACTAGCCCCACTAGCCCAGAGTGGCTATCAACCACCTCCACAGCAGCCTCACTGCTCTCCACTTTCCAAAGATGTTTTGATCCTAATCCAAAGGACTTGATCAAAATTTCTGGTGTTCTTTCTGTGCCCCTAGCGGGTACATAATAATAGATAATTCTGCCTTAAAAGAGGGGATCCATCTTTACCTAAATGATGCTGTTTGAGTGCAAAGGGATAGATTTTGAGTAAAATCAGCTGGGCTGATCTTCACTGATCCAAGGCAACACACCAGCAGCTTTTATCATATGGTTAGTACTGGGTATAACCTGTCCTTAACCAAAGCGAGAGCAGATCTATGCCTGCCGTGTGAGAGCAGACTCATGTTCCCTTAAAAAGTGCAGCTAATGTAGTCCAAGCCCCTGATGAGTGTGCCCAGGTGTTAGGGTGTTGCAGACATTCCTAGTAATAATGTTCATCACAGGGCTGAATCTAAAGCAGTGAGAGTCACTAATGCTCATCCCAGCTCCTGAACTGTCTATTTTTCTTTTACAATTGGTTGCTAAAGCTGGCGCTCGGCTCCAGACACTGAAACCAATGAATCAAATATAATGAGTCTGACATGTCACCTAGCACAACACTGGGAAGCTTTAGCAAAAACACCCTTGGTTCCATGCCATTGCCTCCCTCAGATTTGGGGTTTGAATTTTATTGTTTTGTTGCTATAGACTTTTTCACAGATGAATAGTCGCACTGCTTCCAATAAAAGCCTTTCTTTGTGGCTTTCTCATCTCCCCAGCACTTTCTGACACAAGATTCTCCAAGGGTATGTTAAGAGCTRGTAGGAGCAAGGAGTTTTGGAAACAGGTTTAGCTCAGTCTAGTAGATGTGTGGGTGTATGTGACTATAATTATACTGAATATATGTAAACAAATTAAAAATGAACAAAGGAAAAAAGTGTGAGCAACTGCCATACATCTGAAAGTCTGTTTTGTAGATTCTCCCATGGGAAAATGCAGCTTTTCTCTTCTGATCTGGTTCCCGGAGAGTTTCACCCCTCCAGGCTCCTAAATCAGACACCTTTTCTTCAGAGAGCCTCTTGTCTGACCCGTCCAGTTGCACGGCCCCTTAAGAGCATGGGCCCTTAGAGCACAGAAACTTGCTTAAATTTTTAACAGGGATCAGCTCAAGCCCAAGAATCAGCCAAGGCCAGAATCACAGAGCTCAGACCAAACCATTGGCTTGATACCTCCTTATATTGCCTTGGCTGTCACAGAGGCTCTCACGACCTTCTGTTAAGGGACTGGACTTGAACGTCATGTACCAAAAGTATTTCATGCCTCTACTCCAAGCAAGGTGGAAATATCCCAATTTTTTTTTCCCCTTTCAGTTTTGGATTCATCTGAACTCCTAATTCAAATAAAAACCAAACGGTGCAAAGTATTTTCAGGCTATTGCATCCTCTTTGGAAGTTAAGCTTCTCATTTACTTGCATTTTTATTTGAGGCTGAAAATGGTATTATTTTCACCAGAAAAAAATATGTTCTAAATATTTCATGTATTTTAAACAAGTTTTCCAGCTGAGTCAGTTCCTTCATAACTATATTTATACTAATAAGCAAGTCACATTTGCCCTAAATGTCACTAAAAGTATATAGTAATAACATCTATACTATTATGACTCAAACACTATCTGCCATCTGCTGCCAGGAAAGATGGTTCAGCTGCTTAGCCCAGAACTCGGGGACACTGGTTCAGTTGTCTCCTCTGCCAGGTACCTCCTATATTATCTTCWCCAAAACACATGCTTGCTCCTTTAAATGCAAACACAAAACAGCTCGAAGCCCATACTTTGCTTATATAGCCATACATATTTTATTTAGTGTATGGACGCTATAAAGGACTTGTTTAAATATGTTCTTCCCCATCTTATCCTTCTCTAGATGCTTTTTGGCTTTCCTATATACTGTCATTTTYCTTTGGGCAAAGTACCACATCTGATATTTTGTTGTTTCGCTCTGGAAGTAAAGGGCAGAAACTCAGCCAGACTCTCTTCTTGAGTTATTTCTTTCCACAGAAAAATAAATCACGTTTTAATCAACTCCTGATCACACAGGTCGTGTAGTTTCCTGGATGACATTAGAAAGTGAGCAGCTAGCAGGACTGCGGACAAAGATGTGCGATGTTAAATGGAGGCAGCGACTCTGCCATCCCACTCGGCTGCTGCACGGCCGGAGTCAGTCTTCCAGGCTGAGCAGCCCTGGTTTGGCAGCGTGCAAAGTCGTGAGTCGCAGATCCGGGTGCTATTCCTTACCTTCCTTAGCAGCCCTTCACTCTCCACCTATCATCTCCTCCTCAAATGGTTTCAATATGAATAAAGCAAAAGTATATTGCTGTTATTACCTAAGTATTAGATCAAAGGCTGCACGACGGGAAGCAGAACCACAGCCGTGCGGCTCACGCAGTGCCGCTGCATGGGGCAGAGTGGGCTTCAGCTCCCTCCAAGCATCTGCTGCGCTGAGAGACATGCAAAGAGATCTGGAGAATTACGCTGTGACCAAGAAAATCATCACCTTCATTAGCRCTG
Organism: Casuarius casuarius; assembly: GCA_003342895.1. Classification (NCBI taxonomy): domain Eukaryota; kingdom Metazoa; phylum Chordata; class Aves; order Casuariiformes; family Casuariidae; genus Casuarius; species Casuarius casuarius. Next base: position 1,455,406 of record PTFA01000098.1, on the reverse strand, counting down.
GATTAAAGCACCTGGCTAATAATAGAAGCAATTACAAGTACGTTGCTTTCGCAAGCTTGCTGAAGAGCTCTTTGTTCTTGTTAGCGTGTACGACCATACAACAGTCACATTCAATTTGCTACCAATTTCAGAATAAAATAGTTAGCTTGGTTATATTTAACTAATTAAGATTTATTCAAGAAGCTAAAACCTAGCATAYGGCATATGTTACTCACTATTTAGTATGCACGATCGTTACGTCCTTCTGTGGCTCCTACAGCGTTCCAGGAAAGAGAAAGTAAACAGAAAAGTATTAAGAGCTATTTTACATATGTGAATATCTGCGGTCAGGTTTTCTAGTCAGCAGCAATAATAGTAAGTAACTGAACATGCAGAATAAGTTCATGGTTATGGGAGGCAGCATCTTACCCCTTCTAAGCTTTTCTGCATTAAAACAAACCACTCTGGATCAGTAACTCAGCTGTTGACCATCTCTCCGTTTGCAGTTTGATTGCAGAGAGGAACTCAACCCCCCCCCTCATCCCTCACATGAAAAAAAACCTTCCCAAGATGCTCACATTGACTAGGACAGAGGGGCATGTGTTATGAACAAGTGGCAAAAATACAAGCTTTTGTGGAAATATTCATTTAAATTTAAAATGTATTCTGTTGGACAGTAATATATAGATTTAACACCATATGAAAAAAGGGAGGGCCATACTAGGATTTTGAAAGGGAGAAATATATAGGACCTAGCCTTTTTGTTTAATGTATGTCTAACTGCACACAAAAAACATATGCTAATACGGAGCTTAAAAATAAACTCATTTAGCGGTCCAGTTCTTCTCACTCATTCACTGCACTGTCATGTGTGGAAGAGAGGTAAGTAAACAAAGGGAAAAGAGAAAACTGGGTAAAGTTTTAAATCCCTGAGAAAAGCAAGGAACTGGAACACAAAATTATCAGCTGAATTGTGTATTTGCAGGAGAGCTGAGGAAGCCTCCGGGGAGCCAAAGCCTGAATGGGCTGGTGAGACTTCTTGCAGGATGGTTTATGCACAGATCACTCTTCTGTTCCAACGTGAAACACCTCCTTCTAGCTTTGATTGCCTGTTTATGAAGAAAGACCATCTGATACCCGCTGTAGTACTTTATCTAAAGAAAGATCATCTGATACCAGCTCTATCAGACATTTTTCAAACCACATTTCAGGAGACTCCAGTGAAAGCAATACAAAGTCAACGCCCTGTACCCTTAGACTCCCCAAACCCAACGCCTGTGTGGTCAGCACATTCAAACGCCGTTCATCTCACACTGGAGACCTCTAAGGCAGAGAGATCTTCCAGTGGGAAAAGTCACCRGCAGGGAACATCCCTGTGGGAAAGATGCATGTCTCACAGCTGGGACTGAAGCAGCTCCGCCAGCCCTGCGGGACCCTCGCCCACGTGACGCAGTTTAGGAGGCACAACCGTAGTTTCTTTGGTTGAGTGCTTTTCCTCTGATCTATTAACAGATCTGAATTAATGCTTTTCTTACATCCTGCTCTCCTCTATACCCACTCAAAATGTGTATCTCAGTGAGGCTGCCAAGTGAAACGTGTGGTTTTGAGTTTCGGGAAGCGTAAATTCGGTTGCAAGTGCAACAATCAGCAATCGTTTCATTATCTCCACCTGCCCCAGCTGAAGCCACATCAGCACGTCTGCGTTTGGCATTAGTCTCACTGTCAGTATGGCATGTACCAGTCTGACCCTGAAGTGACGTAGAGCCTCTCTCTGAAGCAAGGGCACCCACCTTCTACATGTCCAAATAGCAGCACCCAAACATACTGATGTTGCTTGTAGCTGCTGCTGTCTCAAAAGAATAAAATAGCTACACAGAATATCAGAAGTCCATTTTCACAGTCTCTTTACAGACTCAGCCAACAGTGAATCAGACCTTCATACGCTGATTTATCTATTTCTGCATTTATTCTTTGTCACTATTGGTGGTGCCCTGTTAATTGAAGAGCCCAGCCACCCTGCCCCTGACAACAGCAGCAGGATTGCCTTTGACTTCAGCAGGAAGCAGAATTGGGCTCGTTATTAGTAAATGACTTTACCGTGTGTTTCTGCTTGATCAGTCATGAGTTCCCTGAGGGTTACCCGCATTTATGATGACTTTCAAAGCTGTATTATTTTTTAATGATGAACCGTAATATTTCTGCACCTAGGCTGAACTGGAGCAGACTGGAGCCGGCTTCCTTCGATAGCCGATGAATCCTGAAATGCCATCTGAGCTCGCCAAGCACTACAATCTATACCATCTATATTCATTAGTTCCTACAAACAACTTCGCAAATACTGACGCTGAGCTCAAAACGTAGTGTATTTCATCCGATCAAGTTGTGCAAAACCTGAATAACACCATCTGTATTTTAACATGTTTACAGCTAAAGGGTTCTGAAATAACAGACGCTTGGTAGTTTTCTCAGACTAATTGATACCTTATGCAGATTAGACTGTCAATTTTTACACTAAAACCAGATGATTAACGCAATATGCTATTTTGGCTTTTAAACACCCTCTATTTTCAACAGTCATTTCGTCTTCTAGTTTAGTACTGGATAAAGAAAAAGATTAGAGCACCTTACCAGAGGACTGGAACAATGAATTAGGAGCTTGACTTTTCTATACTCTAAGGTCCCCCACACATAAGACCTCCTCCTTCTACACAACCCTGTTCAGACAAAGAGGCCTTTAAGGYATATATTATATTCAGTGCTGTAAAAAGTGTGAGACAAATACTCAAATTCAGTTTCAATTTTAATAGTTTAAAAAAATCCTAATAACTCTGGAGGAGTTCAAAAGAATTAGTGAGCTAGAACGATCTAACATTTGAAAAATATAATTGTAATAGGAAGAGTCATAGGTACCACTTACCAAGAATTCAGCCAGGRGAACCGATCTGAATCTGATACAGTTCTTCTAGCACAAACAGCTTTTTATTCCATTTCSCCCCAGGCCACATGTTTTGATCTGAATTATTTGGAGGAATCCAATATACAGTGGAGAAGCACAAATGCAAGGTAAAAAAATAGGCGACTCACTTATCCTTCAGCCTTGCCTCTTTGAATCCTCGCAGCCCAGGCTGCAAAATATCCATGTCAGCTCTTCTCACAGAGAGCMAAAACATCCTCAAAATTCAGGCTCTGAAGTGAAATAGTATGCCAATAGTCTTGAAGGAGATGTAAGATAACCCAAAGGGGAAACTCCGTTTTATATGTAGGCTGTAGTTAGCGTAGGGAACATCAGTGCTGTTCTTGTTGACTGCARGCTGTGCGTGGGTGGGGCGGGGGCATGAGCCTTGCTCACCGTCTAGGAAACAGGGAGGAGGACCCCCCAGTTTCGAGGCAGTGACCTGCTGGCACCCTGGATAATAGATATGTTGGCATGAGCAGCCATGGGAGTACCTTGGAAGTGTCGGMGTATTACCAGTTTTCCTATAAAATATTTACCCGCCCAAGAATGAAAACAAATTGCAAATCATGGCATTGTTAACAGTACGATAATTCGCCTACAATTAAATGAATTCCCCATCTGCACAAAAAACATGTTTCCTCTTCTAGCTAGGGTGAACTATTAATGTTGGAAAGATTTTGAATGCATCCTTTAAATTCTTTTTTGAGGATGTTCTGCTATTAATTACATCTATAACTTCAGCACTACTGACTCCACCTGGAATTCCTCATGTTAGCAAAGGCAGAGGTAGGGGAGGATCCTGCCCCGCCAACCTGGCCCCTGGTTCGAAATGTGTTGACAGGGAGGAAGGTCCAGCAGAGCCAGGTGGAAGCAGTCCTGCGAGCAGTCAAGCTGGAAAGACACACCGGCTGTCTCCGGTAAAGGCCGTGCCATCTATCTAACTGGTATTGCCCACGCTGCGGTCTCTCCTGACCATTCCATAACTGGGGAGGGAATACAGTGACTTTCGGCTATTGCATGCTTCTCGTTTGCTGGTGCGAGTGATTCTTACTGACATGAGTCCCAAATTAAATCAAACACAAGTTTTCAAAGCAACGAAGCGTGATGACTAATTAAGCCATTCTACCTCTCTTAGTCATTCATTTTAATAACCAATGTCCTTATCTTTTACACTTGGAAACCATTAATGGATTTGTTCATTTGTTGTCATTATGCGCTGCGACCAGAATTTAACGCTTGCCAAAGCCAGAAAAAATGTTTGATTCTATTGGGTGTCAGGTCATGAGTCATTTACAGAGGTAAATGACTATAGAGAATAAAACCTGTGTATAGCCACCTCTTTGTGGCACCATAAAGCATGAGATTCGTAGAGAACAGATCCGAAAGTTCCTTATCCTACTTCTTCTGTTGCAAATTTGAAAACTTCAGCCCCTTTTGAAAAAAAATCAGTTGTAGCAGGGTGTGTAACACATCAACTCAAAAGCCCTCGCTCCCAGTGCCGGGGGGTGCCCCAATTCTGTTCTTGCAGATGATAATTCACCGAGAACCCAAGTTCRCCAGCTGGCATAAGTGGCCATCAATCCATTGCAGCCACCATGCATTTATTTTAAGAGTAGGTGTAGCTCTGTAGATCATGTATATAAGCCTGTCCACTCAAGTAAACACATTGGCTTTTGTGCACTTAAATTCTTGAGCACAACCTTGCAGTAATGTTGGGCTGAGGKTTTTTTTTTTTYYCAGGGAATAATATTTTAAAGTGATTTGTTTCTTAGTTACAGCATGCAGATAACRATGATGCTGTAAATATTGTAATGTGCGGAGGACAGTAACTCAGGAAGACTCAGTCAGCTACACAAACAAGGCATACTTTATTACTACCTTTGCTGAGAACTTTGTGCTCAGATTCTGAAGCGTATTTCCAGGTTTATCGTACATGAGTGACTGTGTGGAGTCAGATCCCCTCAGTGAAATTTATTCAGGAMGGTATCTAGTATTTGACCCGTGTTTGGACAATTCYCCAAAAGTGCCACTATACATTCAGAACRGCTACRGTATTAATATTTTACATATATTTATGACCCAACTACATTGTGGATCACATCTTAACCTGATAGGAACTGGTGTATCATCCTATCAGCAGTCTGGCTTCTGCATCATGCAGTGGAGTAAATCACTTCTRACAAAGAACTTCCTTAAGGAGAACAGATTTTTTCTGTTTGCACACTGTGTGCAAGGACATGGCAATTTTCTCTATCGTGCTCGCTGTGGAGGATTATCCTCACACCCAGTTTGATGSAAAATTAAGTTCAATATACCATTCATGTTGCAAATAAGCTATACACAGCCTTTCTGCAAATCATATCCAAAGGACTGGTATTGACCCTCTGTTCTTGAGGTTCTATGACACCAGTTTGCATGAAGGTCTCCAAAAAACGTCCGCACTGGTCTGGCTGGACACTGCGTGCCACAGACCCCCTTTCCGTAACCCGGCTGCACCAGGACAGGGCTGAATCCAGYGTCAGAGATGAATCAGAGTCACCTGGGCTGAAGCAGTAGTTTTATACTAGGGAAATGTTAAGCAGTTCCTGCCAGAAGGCTGATAGACCCCCCCCAAAATTTCCTCTCACCACAGTATTTGAAAGATTTCCCCTCCTCCTTTAAAGTTCCTTGTTAAAGAACTTTTTTCCAAGCAGCCTTCCTAGTTATTAAAAGATGTGATATTCTGTGGGTTTTGAGATTTGATTTCTTATTARATRGTGTCCTTCTAAACAAGGAAAGAAATTTTTAATTACAAAAACTGGATCTCCTGCAGTCCATTCTCTTAGAATAAAGGTTGCAAGATAAAGGGATGTTGTGCAGGAAAAAGTCTGAAACAAATTCATTTTCACTTTTCCATATTAATTGTATTCATTCACATATCTGGAAGTAATTACAGACAAAGAAGAGAAATCAATGAATTTAAATAATAACTATTAACTTTTTCACTAGGTACATTAATTTTATGACAAGTCATTTGCCTATGATAATTAGTTTGGTGATACTGATGTACTTTCTTAATAAATCATACAAAATAAATGGACTTGAAAGTTGCATTATTTCAAATTAGAAATAAGGTTTCATATGTAAATGGTGAAAAATGGTGGCTCGTGTCAGATTGATGGGAATCAGGACAGTATAAAACATTAATAGGGAGAGTTTTATATTGCTCTTTGAGGCTCTCGGTGCAGCGTTAATGTTTTGGAGGAAACAGAGAAGCACTTGCATGGCCTTGCTCAATGGAAACCATCTTCAAGTTTCTGCAGTTTATGTTTTTGGGGGTGAGGGACAATGTTAAGACTGGAACRCGGGTAAGAGAAAGCTGGGAGAAGGAGAAAGTCACTGCAGCCCTATCTCACAAACAGGAAAGTTTTAAAACAGTTTTTGAGCTGGCACCTAGGATTTTTTTKAGAGATAGAATATGCTTGAATTAGAACTTCTTGGTCAAGCAAGCATTTGGTGGGCATTTTTTTCCTTTTGTTTTCTTTGGTTATTTTTATCTTGTCTCTACAAAAACTATTTTTAAATTATAGCATTTGTATACCCTAAGGAAAGCTCGTGGGCTGGAAGTGTCTTTGCTGAACTGTGCATTGCTTTTGCATTTCATTTTTAACCTATGTGAGATCCAAGAATAAAAACAAGAARAATGAAAACAGACATTCAGGGAATGTGAACTATCCTATTCAGAGAGCTTAATCTGCCGGGGTCCAGCTATCACATTGTATAAATAGCTAAAGACACTACTTCAAATCTCTCACTGGTTTACAAGTTAGGGTTGATTGCAACTTCTGACTGGGATTTGATTTGTATATTTACATATTTAAATTAACAGAAGTGTAAAGAACATGGACATTTTCCCCTTCCTTTGCAATTAGAAATGAATGGACCTCAGCTGGGCTGATACTTTATGTGCTCCATGACACACACACAATTAAGTTTTACTGTCACAARTGCCTAGAAAAATGAATTTTCATCTCACATGCTTGCAGTTTTTATGTGGGATGTGAAACTGCCTGACATTACAGACAGAGACGTCCAAAAATCTCTGACCAAGTTGCGGCTGCCTGACAGCAAAGTGGACCTCTCGGTAAGGAYGTCCTGGCTGACCAACCAGGCCTGCCACACAGCTTATAAAACCCAGCTTTGACCAAATCAAAGGCCCATTCAGTGGAAAGGCTTCACTCAGTGCACGCTCGCAGCTGGAAGCAAGCAGCAGGCAGCTGGAGAACATGACCCCCCAGATGTKCTCTCAGGCCAGCTGAAGGACTGTTCTGAGACACTAGGACACAGATACCCCGAGCTTCCTAAGTAGTACCAAGCAAGGTTTGACTAACCCAAAAGGAAGAGCCAAGCTCCTTTGGTACTCTTCCCTTTTGTTGATGATAAATTACCATAGTCACTAAAAAAAAATCAGCCAGCTGATCCAGCTCAAATCTTAATGTTGAATAGCTGCGATGGCCTGTTTGCAACCAATCCTTTGGTGCAGGAGGTAAAAGCAATATTAAGAACATGTAAGGAAAAGAATTTGATTAATGTATGAAACTGAGGACATGCTCTGTTTGGCAATTTTTCCATATATGGCAAAGGAAGCTAGATTTCTCAACTGCATGCTCTTTTAAAATTATTCACTTGGTTCTACTTACAAAATGATAAATGGTTATTACATTTAAAATGTCTCCAATTATATAGATATCAAAATGCAGGTTCTGCGCCAAGCTTCTTTAAACCAAGCACACAAATGAAGGTACAACGCAAAGCTAGGATTTGAATTGCTAACGAGGATTTACAGGGAGATGAGGAATAACTTGGGCATGGTGCTGGATCCTGTACATCCCATTATATTCACTCCCATTACAGGATATCAAAGCTCAAGCATTAATGTGGCCATGCAGCTGCCAAAGACCTACRGACTGAATTCCATGGTCAAAAACTCACCTTAAAGGAAATAAGGCAYTTTTTTAAATTTACTTTTACTTCAGTGGGTCAGGATTTTATCCTATGTGTTTTGAATGAAGCAAGTACACCTTCAAGCTCCTCCCTCCCTTGGTTCATTCTTTTCTGTTTGAATATGGCCATTGGTATCTTTAYTTGAAATAAAGATAACACTTTTTTGCATCCAYGGATGGAAATCAATTCMCTTTGCAAATGGAGGAGCAAATATAGCAAGCACTTYGCACAACTGGAAAAGCCTGCCTGGAAAAACCTGCCCGGGCTGGCCCKCAGAGGGAAACCCYGGGCGAGCAATACCACCGGGCCGACATCACAGGCTCTTCCCATTTACCTTCGGAAACACCGTCTCTAGAAAGTGAACTATAAGATTATTTTCAGCCTGTAAAATGATTACAAAAATGCAGTTTTCACCTCTACTGTGGTATCTGGCTCTTTGCAGAGATACCCAAGCATTCCTAGTTTGAACGYGCAGGTACATCCACATGTCATGCACGGGGCCATGTGAAGATGCTGGCTTGGACTCAGAGCTATATAGACAAGTTAGTGCAGCAGCTCACCAGCCTAACAAGCCAAGTCACAACCCCTTCCTGCACCTACTGCTTCTGGCTCTGGACAAAACGCATTCAGAGACAGTTCAGCACAAATAGCTGCTTTGCTCCATTTAGATGTACCACAACTATCCCAAAATCAAAGCTAGCAGCAAGTAATAAACATGATGTAAAATAAATTTGGATGGTAACAGCAGCCGTCTTCACTTTAAATATTTTTGTAAAGTTTTCCCTGACCCACAAGCAAAACTGGTGCAGCAAAACCATGTCCAGGAGCCGCAGAGTAGAGACCGCTGCTTTTTCTCAGTGAACATATTATTCTCGCAAGTGTAAYGGCTTCAGCAGGAAAGAATGAAAAAAAAACCCTCCTTCACCAAATATCTGAAAATTGGGCAGTCAAAATGCTTAGCTGTGATATAGGATGGCTCAAGTCACCTGACTTGTTTAGAGCCATAATGCAAAATCCAGCAGGGACAAGTAGGCTGTGCAGCAGCAAGACGTGTGTCCTCCCAGCTCCCGATCAGTCATTTGTGCCTGGCTTCCAAGCCTGACCTGCCACGAAACACCAGTAACGTCCTCCCCCCAACCCTCCTCTTTTTTCCCCTTTTCCATCCCATTTAAGCCCGGGGCTGGGAACCAGTCCTGAGGCACAGCCCATGCAAACGGAGGCCGGACTAGCTGTCTCCTGCAGCAGCGGCTGGATGGAGAGGTATCTCCAGCAGACAGAAACACCAATGTATTTTGAAATGCAAACTACACCAGGGAAGTTCCTGCCATGTGGGAGAACGGGAAAGACTTCTTTTTACCAAACCTTATTAAAATGGAAGAAGTTAAACTCAATAGGGAAGGTCAAAGTGAGCCATGGGAGACAATCCRTTAAGAAGAGGGAGTAGTAGTTAAGGTAGGTGGTTTTCATAGCCTCCCTTTTACAGAGTGCCACAGACTGCGATGGAAAACATCTCACAGCAATGCAGGAAGAGGCATATGGGAAAAGAATAAGCACACAGTCAAAGATTTTGCAATAGTAGTTTGCTTTTTTCTTAAAAAAAGCAAAAAAAAAAAAATCAGTAACTACCACCAGACCTCCTAAAGCCTCACTTGTGAAAGTAAATTAGGTCCCAGCTAGAAGCAGTATGATCTAATCTAGTTTAACAAGGGAAAGTGAGACAGAGCATACCTGGATGATGGAAATTCTGAGCAAAGAGAAACACATGGAAAGAGCATTTTGATTTAGAAATGAGAGAAGTAATTTTTTTTTCCTGGAACTGACAGAAAAAGATATTCAGAATTGAAATACATTARTATACAGCAAAGAAAGTATTAGAGAGAACTCYGAAAAACTGAACAAGACCAAAAGCTTTRGGATTTTTGTTCTCACACTGGCAACCCTACACTTCATAACTTCCTCCTTGCCCATTACCTTACATTCTGCAGAGAAAGGGAATTGAAAATTGCTGCAACATGAGCATGMACCATAGGGACAGATGTCATTCAGGGGAAAAACACCAGGCACCCAAGTGAAAAGCTGGGGAGAACTCTAATTTGCAGAAGAGCTTGCTGAAGGTGCACAAGGAAACGTGGAAATCAACATATTGATTTGTTGACAGAGGCATCAATTCTTCCAGATCAGAGCACAGTATCCAGTGTAGCACAAAGAAGGATAAAATAAGAAGTGCAAATGAAGAACATGATGTACTGGCAAGCTGACAAGTAGTAGCTGCATTGCATTTYTGTTGTGTGTGAATATGATTTGTGAAGTGATGTCTGGCTTAGGAAACCCAAACTGAAATGGATAACATTTTTAATTGCTAGCCTTAGTGCTGAATGTAGACTAGACAATTATAAGCTCTTCATACTATGGAGAAGCTTGGAATTGTATCATTTTTTACAAAAATAGAATTTTCCAAATTTGTAAATCTAAAGAAAATATTGTAGTCAAGATATAAGTGATCAGAGCAATATATTGTATAATAAAGTGTGCAAACTGGACATTGTGTAAACATTATGCCATTTTGTTTTCAAAGCACTAGCATTAAACATTAATATGTGACAGTAACAGAAAGTGCAATATGAGGGCAACATTACAAACAATCCATTTCATGGAAGAACCGCTGTGAAATACATTTACTCCATGGAAAGGAGTGAGAGGCTGGAAGTTATTGGGTTTTTTGGTTTGTTTCTTAACAGCATTTATGACCTGGTCCAAAACAAGCTGAAGGCAAATAAGATTAGGGATCCTTCTACATGAGCAAAATACAATAACTTGGGATGGAATCCAAAATTGCCAGCTCTTTAAGGAGACATCTGCCGGAAATCAGCACTTGACTTCATCTATTTTGTCCTTGATAGACCCCAGATAGAAGAGACACCTGTGGTCCTCAGACTAAGCGGGCTGGATTACCCTACACTGTCCAAGTCTCCATGTCCTTTGAAACAACATCACATATGGATTGTGTCTAAGTGCAGCATTCCCATAACCCTTTGCATCTCCTTCATATACCCCTGTTCCTAGGTCTCCTGGGGTGGAAGGTCTGCCAGGATACCGTGGAGGCAGTGAAAGTCCAGACTGTCATGCCTTGCATCCACGCAAGACTGAACCTCCGTGCATATTATCCTCCGCTCTATGCCGCTGTTTCCCCAAAATAGGAGTTGCCTGGTTTGGCATGACAGGAGCCCCAGTGTGAACAAATACATAGGCACAGGGGAGAAAGTAGGGACAAGAACCACAGATTGAAACAGGATGCAAACCAGCCTCATGGAGCAGCTGACCCCTGAGCGTGCAGCTTGTCAGAGCTGGCTAGTAGGAATACGATGAGGCATAAATTTTAAATCCCACCACACAAGTGCATGCTTCAGATTGGGAACCACAGTCATCCTCTTGGGAACAACAGAGCCCAGAAACCTCTCCTGAATTTCAATCAGAGCCCACACATTTTATATCTTCCAAGCACAGCAGCATGCTGGTGCTGGTCGTGCAGGTTATACAGACCTCACTGTCACAGCATATACCTAGGATGTTACGCACTGTTCTCAGTGCCTGCCTCTGCCAGAGCAGGCTTGAGCTACCGCCTTAATGCTAAGCTCTGCCTCCCTTCACCTGAGCCATTGAGACAGTGTTTTCCAGGGCCTTTGTGGCAGCATTTTTCCTGACTGGTCTCATGCTGCTGTTCTCATGCTGTTTTTCTCACAGCTTTGCACCCACAAACCCCAATAGCATCATTATGGTGTGTTCTCAAGGGAAGCAGCTGCCACTGGGCTGAGCAATATTATATATGCGCACAGAAGCTTAAAAAGCAATCCCTGTGCAACATCTGCACCTGATTAGCATACTCCAGTCAGTGCTAATACCATCACAAAAGGGAACAGCCAACAGGGAGTCTGAGCAGGTCCCTATGAAAAGGCTATAGTGCTGGGGGCAAAGCAAAAAAGTCATCCTCATCATTGCCACCCGCTGCACTGGCAAGAGCCCCCAGCAGAGGATGACCAGAGGATGCTCATCTGGGACCTGCAGCTGCACTCCCTGGCCTCTGCTGAGAGTTTCCCCTTTTCCTTCTTTCTTTCACTCCTACTGTTTCAATTTTTCCCCAGAAGTAACTTTCATCATTATTCTTGGTAGACGCCATCAGCTATTGACCCTGCAAATAAATCTTTGTTCATATGAACCTGTCCTAACACCTCTTGTGCAACAGCACATCTATACCCCACAGCATGCAAAAGGAGCAGAGACCCCACTACCCCTGCTAAAATGTCCACAGGTGAGAGAAACCTGAGGAATAAATCCACAGAAAGATCACTAAATTTAGGGAGCAAGGAGTTAAGAAAGAAAGAGACCTTCCTCAGCCCCTCCAGGCCCACTTGTACCTGCTCCAAAGGTATCAGTACCTTTGGAGTACTTTGGGTAATTAGTGTTATGATGCTTTTTCCTTTATTTTTGTTTCTTGGTGCTAGTATTCTCAAAAAAAAAATCACATGGAAGAGGACCATGATCCTACTCCCACACAAACTACCATTTGGTGTCTAGGGCATGCTCCTAGGAGGTGCAGAAGACAACCTTGAGGCAGGGATCCCTCCATCATTGAGATGAAGACAGCATTAAGGCGCTTCCAGAAATAGATGACACTGCAATTTTGAATCCAGCCATTTGCAGCTTTTCACTGAATCAGAGCAGAAACTAACTGCCAGGAGTTTAGGTCATGCCCATAATAATATTGGAAATCCAGAGTTCATGTCTACATTGCATACAGCAGCAAACACAGCCTGATATCAAAGGCAGGATCAGGTGAAGTCAAAGGTGCCAGACAGGCAGGAGTTGCACAAATCCCCTGTGTACACATTTAAATGGATAACCTGGAGTCCGAGTCACTACAGAGCGCTGTAAAGTGTCGTTGAGATCCCRCAGGTACCATCCCGCCACCATCGTGTTAGTAAAACCAGGGTGGGTTCTCCCTTCTCCAGAGGCCTCACCAATAAAATGGGCATGTTGAAAGAGAGAAGACAACAGATCTTCAGACAACTGGAGAGATTTAACTAAGCACGAAAATGACTGAGCTGGGAAAAGAGGTCTCTTGATGCTATAGGGTCCATTAACCTTATTTTCTCCAGCTCAGAAGGTGCTGGTTTTGTTTTAAAGAATTGCAATTAATGCTTTCTATCAGCCTTAAAAAAATGAGTCTAAAAGCACCTACTGTTGGCACAAAAATCTCACTGATGGCACTCAATTGCAGCTCACTCCAGACTAGTGCACTATTCTGCTAGTAATTCTGCATTTAGTTTTTCCATCRCTGCTGGTTTTTTACTGCAGACAGTATATTACTGCCTGGATGCTRGATGTTATTTAATTGACACTGAAGAGGTGGCACATCAGCAGAATAAAATTTAAAAAAACTTCCCTTTTTAGAGCTGAGCAATAAAGATTTTATGGAAGAAAAGCAACAAGTGAATTAACTTTTAGTGCTGGTGAAAGATGCCAACCCAATAGGCCTAGAGACTGAACTCCTCCATTATCCACGGTCAGGGGAGTCTGCAGAACTCTTCTACTCCAGAACACTAATGTCTCTGGGACAGTCCTGGTCTGCAGAGACCTACTCCAGGAATGAAGATAAGGCTGCCTATGCAACATGTGGCCTAGAAGCTTCTCAGCTGCACAGAAAGGCTTACGCTGTGCTGGCTTTTGTGCCTGGATGCTTGTCCTCCAGGAATGAGGCCCAAGACCATTGCTACTTAAAGGCTCGTATTTGTGTCCCTGGATATWTGGGACAGAAGTTCTGAAAAGACGAAAGGGACAGTATGGTCACCTCCACAAGCCAAGGCAAGCAAACACCACAAAATGACCAATTTTCGTCTGCATTCAAACCCATGAACTACAGCACCAAAACCACAAAGCTTTACTGTTAGAGCTGCCGGAGCATTCACCAACAAGTGATCATCACAAATCTTTATCATCTCTATTTTCTCCAGACAGTAACAAGCAGAAATTCTTCTCACCGAGTTTAATCTACACTGTAGACACGGCTGCTGTGTAAYTCTGACATCCCCAAAGCAGCTCTAAATTAGTTTGCCTGCATATAAATAGCAGCCTGGTGACAGCAGTGCAGCTCAGCTACCCTGTTAGGAACTAACTGGAGARCATCCACTTTGCAGTTAGCAGGCTGCAACAGTCAAACTTGCCTGCAAGTCTGTGTCCTACAGACACCTTCTGCAAGGAAAACTGTTCTGCAACGCATAGGTTTGTATATGATCTCCACTAGACCATGTCCTAACTACATCGTGCTGGTGTTTCCACTATTTAAGATCCGTGCACACCACCAAAGCTGCAATGCAGCTGCTGACATACTGGCTGACTGGAACTTCATGAATTCCTACACAGGCAAATGCAMAGTCCTGCATCAGGACTGGATCCTGCTGGAATARCCCCACGCAACAGTCCAGCCTTGGCACTGACTGGCTGGAAAKCAGCTGTGCAGATGTGACCTGGGGTCCTGGTTGAGAGCAAGCTGAACAGGAGTCAGCAGCRYRCCCTCACAGCARAGRSRGCCRACACATTCTGGGCTGCATTAGCTGGAGTGCTGCCACCACCAGGTCAAGATAGGAGATTTTATCCTCTGTTTGCTAACACATTGTGTCAGTTCTGGGATCCTCACCATGAGATGGACMTCGACATTCAGGAGTGAGTTCTGCAGAGGCCACAGTGTATGAGAGGCCAAGAGCCGTGTTTGTTTATGCTTAGCAGAAAGGTTACAGAGAGGCTTCCTTGCTGTCTTCAGTGACCTAATGAGAGGCATTACAGAAGTCAAAACCAGGCTCTTCCCAAAGGCACACAGTCATAGGAGGTGAAGCAACAGACACAAGTTATAATAAAGAAAATTCCAGTTATACGTAAGAAAAAAATGTTACCACGAAGGTGGTCAAAGATCAAAGCCTGGACCAGAGTGGTTGTGGACTCTCCTTCTTTGAAAGGAACTTAAAACTTGGCTGGTCAAGGCTCTGATCTAGCCGGACCCTCTCTGAGCATGTGATYGAACAAGATGACTTCCAGAGGTCCCTTCCAACCTAAAATATTTTAAGATTCTAGTTTTTGTATCATCTACCCAGCAATGGGAGKGGGAAAACCTAAGAGGACTCAAATGCAATTATGAACGTAAAAGACAAGGTCTTCACGCAATTTTGAATATGAGAACATCAGCAGCGGAAGCACAAGCCTTTTGCCACCCCAGCTAACTGAACACGCTTGGCTGTAGATATGGCAGAACTCCTGTCCCTTTGCAGGCACTGGAAGCAGCACTTCTCCATCTCATGGAGCTCCTTAAAAATCACGCAGCTGAAATAGGATCTTGTCAGGGCTGGAGCTGTTGCTCTCAAACAGCTTGAAAGGCAGCTTACAAGGAAGCACTTTGGGAAATATTTAACAGGATGGCTAATTAGTTATGCAGCACCATGGTAACACGTCTACAGTGGTTCTGGTGACTGAGCTCATGCCTGTATTCCCACACAGCTCTGCTTTGAGCCACAGGAAAAAACCACCACAAAAATCAGTCTGGCGCCTGAGGCAAATGGCTAAAGTAGGCAGATAAGAAACACTGATCCCCTTGGGGTTTGYGTTATGCAGGATTTAGATGCTTTTATTTGGGCCCAAGAAATAAAGTAGAATTAAGCATAATTTTAAGGCTTGCCATTAGCTCATTCCCTGGCCGAAGGACTCATGATTTGTTATAATTCAATGCAGACTGAATGGTATGTGGAGTGTGAGAGCATCTGCTTCCTTAAGGGTATCAGATCAGGGACCTTTCCAGTTAAAGGAGAGTCATTAGTAATAGTGAAAGCAATAAACACACAGAGACAAACCTGGTAGGCAAGAGGTAATGGGGACAACAGCAAAGACCAGAAGTCCCCAGGCACTAACTGATGGGCCATTAGGACACTCTAGGCATAGCTTTGCAGAGGGCCAGCCTGCGCCTTGCAACTGGTAGGAAGGGGGGAACAAGACAAACATGAGTATTTTAGACACTTGCGGGGGCCTGTGGGACTGTGCAAAACTTATTAAGGGATGATTAGGGGAAGGGGCCTAGGGAGGAACAAGGCAGAGAGGAATAAAGAGGGGTGTAAAAGRCACCAGTGCACATGCACTTGTCTGACTGCACCCTGTGCTGATCACCACAGTCTACCCTACCTCCTTATTATTAATTATTCACATTTCTTAACTACCTTTCCATGTAATTTCACTCTGCACCCTGTAGGTCAGTGCTGCAAGGACACAAGGGGAGAGACTAGGGTGGACTGGGGTCAGCAGCTGCAGCCAGACCTCAGCACAGGGTGCCTGCAAGGTGGGCAAGCAGAGGCCCAGGGCAGCAGTGGGGGCAGGTAGTGGTCCCAGTGGCCAAAGGGCAGCCACAGGCTCACGGGCTTGGGTGCCAGCTCCAGGRCAGGGGGGGCACACACCTAGGGCATTTATATTCTCCCCTAACCATGGATGTGTGATTTTCTAGCAAACCCCAAGCTGGCCCAGCCACTCAGCAGGAGCTCATGAACTGGAGAGCAAGGGCACATGCTTCAGCTAGTGACCTTCTGTCCCAAGCAGCTGGAGGGGATGCAGAGGACCCCACTGCAACTTACATTTTATGTGAGTTCTGGTAGTGTTGTTGAAGGCAGCAGCTCATCTGTGGCAGTCCATGTGTCCATCCAGGCTACCTGCTCAGCCTTGCCACCAGGTGAACCTGCAAGCAGGAGAACAGCCACCAGGTCCCACAGCCAGAGAAACCCCCAAAGTCTCCAAGCACCAGACCCAGTGAGCACCAGCAGTGGTGGCTTTTATGCCATCCCCTAACACAGACCACCTGAATTGCCACCAGGCTGCCAGGTGGGCTGAGAGAAGATTTTATTCCTGCTCCTAATTACAGCCCCTTCCATCACGCAACRCAGCTGCRGCACTCTGCTGCTCCGCTCCTAGCYACGTCCCTCCCAGGAAAGAGGTCTGCCTGGCTGAAACCGCAGGTGAACTACTTCCATCAGCAGCACTCTCACACTGTACATATTGGAGATAACCCTGAAAGGGCATGGTTTTTCTGGAGAAAAAGTAATCAACATCCAAATCCACCTCCGGATGTGATGAGGCAACATCAGCCTTGTTATTTATTTAAAGAGCATCTTTATGGGACCAGCTCTTCCAGCTGACATCTTTCTCTGCACGTGCATGGATGGTGAGGTGTGAGCTGTCAATGTGCAGCAACTCAAGGAGAAATCAAACTTTCCCAATTTGCAAAACCTTCACTTTTCTTTCCTCTGTTTTTTTTTTTGTTTTTTTTTTAAATAAAAGCAGTCACCTTTATTACCTCCTAATAACAAAGAGGCTTATGAGCTCTCTCCACTGGTGTAGAAATGCAGAGCGATAGGACACATCTCTCATCTCTCCGTGTGCTGTTCTGGCAGTGAATCCTCAAGGCCTTACCTTTCCATGCTGTTTTACACCGGAGCCGGCCTGGCCGGTTTTATGGGGGGAACACTGCATGATACACTTCTGCTTTGAGAAGTTTACAGCTCAGCCATAGAAATTCCAGGCAGGAATTTGTTCCCATTTCTTTTTTATTAAATTTTATAAAACTGACTCAAGAGTTACGCTGCAAGGAGAGAAGGAACATAAGCGGATCAGTCACCAACCAAGGAGGAGCAAAGAAGAAAACTTTTTCTTCTTTTTCAAAAAGCAGTAGCGTACCAAGCACCATAAAATTTTCTGTTTATCAGTTCTTAGCATCGCTACTAAAGTATTTTATGCCCTTCACAGATATATAGCAGCTCACATATGAGTCTATCAGTAATTTTAACCTCCCCCATAAGGAGATGATTTTAAACAGGCCTTAGAGTAAAAACATTTTCCTGCCACTTGGTGCATCAGCAGCAGTGTGAGGCAGCAGCTCCTCCCCATCTACACTCCACCTCAGTCCCACCTTAAACACCTAAATCCTTTCCTCCGGGTCTAGCTTCAAGACCTTATCTTGCATCCTTTGAATTTGTATTAGTATTTTGTAGTTTTATTAATCAAGCACCTGCTTCCAAAGCCAGAAGGATTTGCCCTCCTGAGCAGCCTGCAGCATGAGACTGGATGGAGCAGAACTACCCTCAGCTCCACCTGCAAAAAGCCTTTTTGCATCCGTGTCATATTCTTGCTCTCAGTCCAGTTGCACGGCTCTACACTTCGCCTCTGTCCTTCAAGAGCAGTATGTTTCACTTGGGTCTGGCAACTTAGCATTTTTTTCGCCTTACCAAAGACAACAAAAGCCCCAATATGCTGCACTTTCCTTGCAGATTCCACGTCTCTTGCTGGTGGACGGAGTCTCCCTTCGAACAACCCCGACAGTAGGGGTTAC
>PTFA01000098.1:1371434-1436939 GCA_003342895.1 Casuarius casuarius | reverse complement strand
GAGGATTTTGGCTTGGCTACATTTTTGCTAACGATAAAATAAAATTCCCTCTTCCCCCAGTACAATGGAGGTGAACCACCCCCAGCTTCGCCCGGTCCATGCAGCGAGTTGTTTGGAAACAAGTTCTGTCTCGAAGCAAATGTTGCATTTTCATTTTATRAAATGTCTTTTTTTTTAATTTTTTCACATCTGGACTTTAAGCTGTGCTAATCATAACTAAAAACGCCTTGGGTATTGCTGAGTGTGAGAACACAGGCTTCGACGACTGCTGGATGCTGTGTGGTTACTGGAGCATCTCTRTTCCTGTTTCCCTGAGCTTCCCGGTGGCATGGGTGCTCTCAGAAAAGCCTTTTTGAGGCACACACCTTGCAACGTTTACATGGCAAATTTGGAMACTTTAAGAAAATCCGATTAATAATAATGGGCTATGTATGAGTTTATTAATAAAGTGATATGAAGTATGTGTCTAATCACTTATTTAGGTCCATGGCACTTTCTTGGATTAATAATCCAAATGCCTGAATTAAGATTTATACAATGAAACCTTAAGGGGCCTCTTACTGTCGTTTCTGTTAAATAATTTTCTTTTAAAGTCGTACAAATAAATATGTTTTTTGCATACTAAAACCTAATAGCTCCTAAGGAACCATTACACTCATCTGCGAAATAATATGCATGTTTAAATGCATCTAAATACATTTTTAATGTATTTCTGCTATTCCAAGAGACCATAATGTCTCTTGTGCAGCAATAATGGTTTATTACGTCGATTTTCATGCACACAGGCTTTTTTTTCTTTCCTAGTACAAAAGCAATAAGGAATTAAGCCATAAAATCTACACTCAAACAATATTATAGATTTCACCTAATCTCACAAAATACAGGAAATTAAGACTATAAAATTCCTTTTTTTTTTTTTTTTTGATTCTCCCTGGCTCAGCTCATTTTGTTTATAATTAAAGCGAGCCTGGCTTTTTGAGCGGGGATTGTGCACAGAGGTCACAGATTAGAAGACCTGTTATTAATGATGGTGATGATGATGATCGTGGCAGAGGCCGCGTGCCCCGGCCTCGATCCCGTCCTGTTTCGGGAGGCTTGAGGTTGGTGTGTGTCCGAGGGCCCCTGCAGCGGGGAAACGGGCAGGACTGAGGGGGCAGGTGCTCCYGGGAGAGGCAGGGTTTCCAATTGTGGAAAGCTTATTGCAAGGGGTAAAATCAGAATAGATCGACACTTATTTCAGAAACAATATTTTAACCCCCTGAAGTTCCACTACTGCAATTCCTGTATTGCAAACACAAAAGACACRGCCGTACGTAGGGAAATCCTTGCAAGAGGAGCATAAATAACCCATGTTGTGACCAGGGAGGATTTACAAGTGTAGCATAGTAACATAAATTTAGCAAGCGGATGATTAAAGCAGAGTGTAGATGGAGTCCGGTCAGCATCAAGCCTACAGCCACCCTCCCTGCAGCGAGACGGGCTGCAATGCAATGCTTTCATTACTCATTTATCCTCATTTCTTTTTTGATAGCTACCCAACCGATTAGCAGCCTGTCAGGTAAAAGCCAGAAATAAAAGCAACTCGTTAGCAAATCATGAAGAACCCCAGCGGCTMCCGACATACATTTCAAGTCATCTGTGCTGCACTTATTCCACCTTGAGCTTCTCCGCGGTCACACCAGGAGGAACCAGGTCTGCCTCTTGCCTCTGTGTTAAACAGTTACTGATATGCTGGAATAGAAATCTATTCATCTCTCCAATCTGTATCTCTAGCTAAATGGTTCACCATAGTTGTTAGGCCACAGGCAATAATCCCGAGAAGCTAACGTGCTACCCGTGCCACCTGCAGCGTCCTAAGGTGGCTCGTCCCACCTCTCTCAGCTGCTGTTTCGGGATGGTCTGAACCTACCTCTGAAGCCACCCAGCTCTTCCCATCCGCTGGGAGGGAGAGCTCAGACTGGCTGTGCTGATTCTCATGTTACGTATTTTTAAAAGTTGGATTTTTCATTCATGCTGGTCATTGTGTACCTTATCTGTGTGTTTATTGTAAAATCTGCTTGCTTATACTTTTCCCTGAGAATAGCCTGCTGYGCCCACTGAGCTTTTAAGAGTCCGGGCACTAGGTGCGATGCATGCATGGAGCCTGTCATCCCTTCATCGGCTGCGTGTTCCTAATCGCCTTGCACCGTCTGCCCTGAACTCGGATAAAATTGGAAGAAGCTGCATTATAAGGTCACAGTGGTTACCAAGTCAGGGGTCTAATTGATGCCAGAACTATGTTACTGTCATTATTAACGGACTTTTATATGTTCATACATTTGTTAATAATGTATACTTTCTGATGCATTAAAGAAAATCCACATCTTCATTCCCCTCCACAGCAAAATCTCTTGCCCTAATACAGCTAATGCTGACATTATTATTCCCCATCAATAATTCAGGCCAACTCGATTATAGCAAAATTCTTTGTGCCAGTTTTTCTGCTGCTCTTTGCTCACCCTTTCTCGCAGTCCGACCGTGGTGGTGGAATACATACACTCGAAGCACTAATTTGCAGAACTTGCCTGTTGTGAAATACTACGCTCCTGTGTGCTAAAGAGACTCTCCTAATCATTGCTATTCAATACCAGMACAATTAAGAAGCCTTGAGGAAGCCACAAAACACGTGGGATACAAAGTAAATTACTGTGGCTATGTCTCATGCCTTTAATTTATTGTTTAGGGTTGTCTTTAAGTAAAATTTTTTGAAAATGTCTTCTATTAATGATGCCATCCCCAGTTCTTGCTTGCATTCTAGTTCTGTAATCCCAGAGCACCCTTACGAAGTTACATGCCTTAATGAAGGGAAATTTCTGAAGTGTTTAACAGACATGCTAAGCTCTACTGTCTTTGCGGGATTAAGCAAATGTAATTGAACTGAATATTTCAAATCTCCCCCCAAACCTCTCAAATGCCCCCTGTGATCATTACTGAATCTCCTTTCACCAGCTCAATACGTAATCCATCTGAGAAAAACCGCGTTCACTCACAATGGATAAAATCAGATGCACTGCATACGAAGCCAGTTCAAGGCTACTGTTAAATGGTTTCTCAGTCATTCCATTTAAGAGTAACACAAAAACAAATGAGTTTCTCCTTCAGATATACCATCTTCTTCTGCCAGTCTTCATCTTTCAGTCAAGATGTGCTTATCACTGTTGAATTAATTTACAGGTTTAAGAACAACAATATCAAGAAATTATTTATGTCTAAGTGAGTCATGGTGTAATGGAAGCAAACAATAAATATTTTAAATATGTGTATCATTCAGCCCTGCAACTAATCACACTGACCCTGGTAGGAAAATATAGAAGGTAAAACCATGATCTTGAGGAATTTTCCGTATTGGAGACCCTCATTTTAATGGGGCACTCTAGCCTCCTGAACATCTCTTGGGAGGACCACATGGCTCCACGCAAGAAATTCAGGAGATTGCCGTGGCTTGTTGGGGATAACTTCTAGTACGAGTGCTAGGGGTGACGCTCTTTAGGATCAGTTACTAAAAGCAAGGAAAATTGCATTAGGGACATGATAATTGGTGGTAACCTTGGCTGTAACAACCATAAAATAGTGGTGTTCATGATCCTGAGGGCAGTGAAGAAGGAGAGTAGCAGCATACAGACCTTCAGCAATTCCAGGAGAGCAGGTTTTGTCCTCTTTTGGGAACTGAATACCCGTATTCCCTCCTGGAGGTGCCTCACCGTCCTCCTGGAATACAGAGGGAACCGAGACAATGAGCTGTTTCAGCTTTAGCTGGCTAAAAATCAGGTAAAGTGAATCCCCGTCCTCACTTCGGGAGGCACCCTGCGGTAATTTAGGTGTGCATTAAGCTTATCAGATCCTTCTCTGAGACTTGAAGGTCTCCCAAAGTTTCCTCCCTGCATTGTCTTTTTCTGGAATAGCCTGTACCTAAACAGCACAGTTTGGCACAGGGAAAGGAAATTATCAAGGCCTACCTTGATACAGGTAGTGGTCAACAGTAAAACAAATCCACACATGTGAGCTACCCACAGCAGAATTTTAAGTTTTATAGTTTTATGAACTGGCTCTTCATTTTAGGAAGAACTTCTCCCCTCACACTGATGTAACTCCACTGAAGGCAATTGTGCACTTAAGTACAAGAGTAAAGTGAGAGGAGTATGAAGATGTGATGTTGTCCAACTTGGAAACTGAGAGAAAAATAAAAAATTTTTATTTAAAAAGTATGTTAAAATGAACTAAGCAACTGCCAAGCATACCTAAWTTATCTTCCAACTACAGCATACACTTTCGTTTAATACCTCCAAACCTCTACTTGAAACAGCAAATAATTACCAGGGAGGCTTGACCAGTATTTAAGTCAATTGATAGTTTTCACCTTTGGCATTTAAATCTGTTTTTGCTTTCCAGGACCACGAGGGAATAAAAAAGCCACTAACAAACAAAGCAGAGAGTGAAATGAGTGCCACATGGACAACGGCTGAGCTCCTTTACTAGGCGCCATCGATTAAAAAACGCAGTAAAGAAGAACGAAGGATCAGAGAGGATGAAAAGTCCTGGGGAGCACCTCAGGTGAAGAGTAGATGCTCTGGCAAAGATGAACGTGTGCCGGTCACGTAGCTGCGTGACACCTGATAGCATGGCACGGGCACGAGATGCGAGACGCGGCATTCACACCGTGACACTGGTTGCCCCATAAACACCACGGACAGACTGATTAGCTTGGATAGACAGCATCCTAATTACGAAAATGCGAAAACAGTACGTAAATAGGAAGGTGCTAGTAATAGCTTTTGGCATGAAGCGCCCAGCGTTATAATAAGTTAATGGAGCAGTTTTCAGTCCGCAAGCTGTATAAACAATGTACTAGGCAGGCTTCCCATTACGGGCTCTTAGTTCAGAGCTGTGATACACAACATTTACTCTAACTACTGTCCGCTAGCATAAAAATAATTCCCTCTGGGAGACCGGACTTTCGGTATACTAAAGTGCAGAGCAGGGAAAGGTGTTTCTGCCAAAGGGGATAATGAATGTCCTTTCCAGTATGGAAAATAATGCATAAGGGACCATTGTGGTCTAAGGGACCTGAGTGGCATGGAAAATAGGGGCGAAACATGGTTCTGATGTATAAATGCACACACACACCACAGCGTGACTCCTCCCTGGAAGACGCCCGGTGGAGAGTCTTTGCTATGGCCCGCAGAATTTTTCCCAATTCTGCTCGTAAACATGTTTTTTTGCTCTAGAAGTGACAGCTGCTAATTTCCTGAGCTGCCTGAGTCGTTCAGCCAGGCCTCCTGGTCCCTGCAAGGTGTTAATGCCTCTGATGCAGTCAGGCCCCGGCGCTCTACCATCGGCATCGGCATCGGCAACTGTTCTACCTYGTTTGCACCACACCTTCCCCATTGCCATTTCTCGACCAATGCACACTTAGCCGCAAGGGGCAGATCCCTGTCGTCATATCCAAATTAACACAATTTTGTAGTTATTTTCTCACATTGATATTTTTTTGACACACACAAAACAGAAGAAGTGAACTGTGAGCTTCAGTTAATTCACCTCAGCCATTTCTATACATCGTTATCTGTTTTTAGCTCGGGCCTGGGCTGTTTGTGCTGGAGGGACACACAGATGTAGTCTRGATGTGATTTCCCACCCCTCACATGTTCTCACAGCTTTTCTAGAATAAACTTATTTATTCTGAATAGGCACCTGGCAGCGGGTGCTGCAAGGAGCTCAAAAGCGCAGGCGGTTATTGCAGATCTGTAGTGCTCGGCCTCCTTTATCTGCCCYGTGCAATCCCAAGTCTAATGGTTATGCCACACATCTTGTTAAAACTTTTAAAGCTGCCATGAAAACTGTCAGGGGAGATAAACAATCTTTAAATCAGAAAATAGCTTCTTGCCTGCTATCTTATCAACCGACGCCACCTACTTATGCAGCGCGCGCCGGCAGAGCTGCTGACGGGAGACGGCTGCGAACCAGACCGGGAGCTCTGACACCTCACTGCACTGGCAGCCCCTGTCCTTTTTTCAGATTTACCATCTCTTTCCTCTTTGTCACTTCAAAACCCACCCAGTGACCACRAAGGTCCTTTGCAATTCCCTGTCACTGCCTGCAGCTGCTCCTTTTCTGCCCCAAAACTGCTTCCAGGTACTTCTGCTCCCTACCCACTTGCCTCTGCTTTGCTTTTCTATGCTCTTGCTGCTTTTCTGGGCCCTTTTCTTTTCCTTTTTCTTTTGGACAGGCTTCTCATTTGGGAAAAAAAATCCCTTATTCTAATTTAGCTCAAATCTTCCTTCTCCTTCTGAGGAAGAAAATGCATCTGTCTTCCTCTAACTGCAATCATGATCCTCATCATTTTACAGCGCCCGATTCAGAGTGTCGTTCGAAAAGAGCAGCTCAGCTGTCTGTCAAAATATCGTCTGAGTCTGGAAGCTGCAGCATAAACTTGCTAGGAGGAGGAATATTTCAAACCCAGCCACACAAATAAGCAGAACAAATGCATAAAAATCAATCTTTCAAAACAAGGTTTTCTTCCATCGCTGGTGGTAGGGAATGTTAACAGATCGAGAATGGGATATGTTTGAGCCACTGAATGTCTCTCRGCTACCACAAAAGAAGGTCAAACAGGCTTTTATCAAGAAATCATCAGCATAACTCAAAATCTGCAGATCTACAGCCTTCCTGTAGGACCTCCAGCGATTKACCTGGGTCACATTTTTCAAGAACAACCAACAGCTTTGCGCGTGCGGCGAACGGTATTTCAGACTTGTTGAGCCTCACGCGTACATGCTCCAAGCAGACTGCTGAGCATCTCAGAAAAGCATGAGGAACGAAAGTTACTTGAAAAAGTAGTTGTTAAAGGCCTGTACCTCTGCTCCCTTTGCATTAAGATATGGATAGCCCCGATCTCCCTCCTAGCGGTGGATTGCGTAAACACAAATCCAGAAAGACAATCTGAGAAAAAGCACCGAACATGGATATTTCTCCAGGAAACTCAGTTGTTCAACCCTTTATATTTTCAGTATAGCTGTGGTGAATTTAAGTGCCRCCCACGAGCACGGACAAACCCTGTTCCCATCAGCACCAGCAGAAACCCCTTGGAAGCCATCAAGGTATCCAAGCAGAATCCGGCACCAAAACAGTCGCTTTTCACAAAGTCCCTTTTGACATTGGTAAGAACTGAATGACTCCCTTCCCCATGGTGAATGGCATCATTTCAAGGAGGAATCAAAAGTACAGATTATGAGCAAAAGAAAGAAAGTGGGACAGTATTAGTATGGAAATCAGAAGTGACAAATTGGGTAAGGTGGTCTGAGGATACGAGAAAGGGGGGACTCGAGGGGAACACAGTTGCTGGGAGAGAAGACAGTGGTGATGAAAAAAGTCTAAAGCATTTACATGTTACAAATAGGAGTGAGGTAAGAAAACAGAAATTTAGGCTACACATGTAGGRCGAAGCTCCTCAGGGATCGGCACGATTTTGAATAGTTGCATTAAGAGTGGTAGATATAACCTGGCATCTTCTCATGAGCTCTAAAAATGTTATATAGGACTCAATCCTGAAATAGCAGATGGATGACAGAGAGGTTGTCATCTCTTAAGGGCTTTTCCTTATAAAAGAGTTTAATATCCAGCCAGATAATCCATAAAAGATGCTGGTGTAGGAACTGCAGAATATTTGTAATCAAATGAGGTGAGAAAGGGACTAATCTTGCTCCCGTTACAGACAAGGCTACCTTCTTTTTTTTTTTTTTTAATTTCTTCCTTTCTTTCTTTGTTTCTAAACAGCTGGGACATGCCCAGCCCTTCAGTTCAATACTCATGTTTCTGGAAAGATACTTTTTTCATTACCCTTCTTTCCTTTTGTGAAACATTAAAACTTTCAGAAAAGTTCCAAAGCATTTTAAAGCCAATAACCTTATAAAGTTATAAGGTTCTCCTGTCCCTAAGCTATACTGTAAAATAAGCCCATTGCACAAGCTGGTTTCATTTTTAATAATGCTGTAGTTATTGCCCCATAACTTTCCTGGTCATGAACCCCAGGTATAAAATTGAAAAGAACAAGAAACCTAAAGACTCATTAATAAAATGCTCTCACACAGGTTTTTTCACAGTCACTAATTCAGGGACCAATTCTCCCCTTTGATGTATGTGAACAGATCCTGTCAGCAAATGGCACTACRAACACAGCAGCCGGATTTGACCTCAGAAAACTCAAGGTGAGGGGTAACTGTGGAAAAGTGTTCTCTCCACTTTCTTTTTTAATAGGAAGTGAGATGTGCATCACACACACACAGAGGTTCATTCCAGAAAGCGTATCAAAGAGTAAAGTCAGGCTGTGAATGCTGAAGGTATTAGAGTGCCGCTGGAAAAAAAGAGCACTTTGTGTAGCTTTAAATACAGAAACAAGTCTAGACGATCCAGTGTCTGAATTCAAATGTTCATGCAGAGTAGCAGTCCTTGCCAAAGCATGGGGTGAAAACATTGCAGGGACTCCGCTGCGGTTTTTCAATGCCTGCCGAGCTGATACCTCAGAAGTGATATCCTGGATGGATGCAACCCAACCGCATCAGGACCCGGGGTGTCAGGGTGCGAGGAAGGAGCAAGGGTTGGTTGTCCTTTGGAAGACTTCTTCCAGTCTCACCATGGACATAAATAAGAAGAGGAATTTTAGAGGGTTCCAAAAATGATTTTGAAATATTTTCCCACCAAGAAATCCTTGGGACCAAAGAGATCAAGGTGAGCTGTGTAAGATCCCACAGGGTGGTCAGCCTGGAGCTGCAGCTTCATCCTGATGGTGAGCAGTTTGGACACAGCGCCCACCCTACAGCTGACCGGCAGCTGGACTGGGATGACACTTAATGCAGGTGCTGGTGGGCACGGCCACACACTGCAGACAGGGTCTCTTCCCTTGCCTCCCTCCTGCCCAGCTTCATCCTGGACAGTTTGGGGGTTCCTCAGGCTGGAGGATGGGATAAGCACCCATGGGTGCTTATCACAAAAACCCAACACCTTATCATAGTTTAAACAAAATTAGGTCTACCTCCTGGGGCTGGGGACCTTGGGTTTTGTTTCTGATGAACTTATGTAGCAAAAAAAGTAGTATACTAGATGCATTTGTTTGCAGTTATAACTCGTGTGCCTTATACCGGAATATAACTAAATGGGGTCATTCTGAGAACTGTATATAGGAAAGACATATATAAACGGAAGAAAAATAAATACAAGGCCCAAAGTGAAGGATCTGGTTGCCCACCTAAAAGATGCTGTGGGATACCCCTTGGTGTCCAACTGCGGCTCAGGAAGGCTGTGGATCTCCTGAAAGTCCTGAGCCATATCAGCCATCCTGGGGCAGATTCCTTGGCACTGAGATATTCCTCAGTCTCAGGACGCACAAGGTACATTTATTTATGCAACCATAACCTGCCAGATGTATCCTGCTTTTCAATACAGCTCACAAAGCTTTGCATTTCCCTGGTAAAGGCTGTGTGTTGTTTGCTCGGAGTTACAGTTTGCAGTAACCCTGTGGCAGGATGACACATGCTGGCCATGGCTTTCATGCAGCTCCAGGTGGTATTGGTAATCCATGAGCTGCAGGACGGAGCTCCGTGAACTTGTAAYGGTCTGATTTATGCCCTCTCTTTCCCTCCTCGGCAGCAGTGACCCCTCCCAGGACTGATCAGCAGTCAGGTAGCTCCTTCAGGAAAAATTTAACCCACTCTGTCCTTCCTCTAAATATACAGCCCTGCTATAGCAGAGTGATTAATTCATAAGCTGTCTCACTCCAGGTTTYCATATACTCCACCTAATCACCTGTTTATTTGCCTTCTATATAAGTTACTGTATTAAATATCCTGTTTTTAATTTCTACTTTTCTGATGTATCTTCTATATTTATGCATCTTTCCATTTTTAGTCYGTCTGTAGTCTAAAACTCTCCATAGCTGAAAAAAATGGCCTTTTGCTTCGTTCAACAACAGTACAGTTCCGAATTATTAACATGAYCTTTAATATTCTCCAGATGGTCACAAAAGTTCTGAGCCAGAAGTCAGGAAGAACTAAAGCAGTGAGGTTTARTCTCAAGTTCAGAAGAGAAGAATAAAGTTACATGAAGATCCAGGTAAATTTTCAGAGGTGGAAGGGAAAGCTATAAACTACCAAAATTACATCTGATGCCCCACCAAAAAGCAATATCCCCCAATATCTAAGTTGAGGATTTTTTCATACAGATTTATACCTGAGCTTTTTTTTCCATAGGTATCTATCTTTGCCTCAGCTGCTTACTAGTTTTCGTATTTCTTCCAAGCCATTTGCCTGATTATATTGATTTTGAGGAAGTGCATACATGCATCAGGAACAATCTCTACAGAAAAGCTGTATTGAATTAAACAGGGAAGAGCATTTGGACTTCTACAAAGTTCAGATGACTCCAGACAGCTTGTCAGAGAATAATATTCTGTTCTGTTGAAGTTGCTGTCACAGCTTGGGTGAAGTCTTCTCGTGACCCACCTTGACAGAGCAGTTAAGCAAGAGTATTGTGAGAGTGATGCTATATGCGGCAATACATCTATGAGAAGATACTCCTGCCTGGCCAGCAGCTCTGGAGCTGGCCCCTGGTTCATGAAAAAGGAAGGTGAGTTTGACACATCCCATCCTCGATGCAATGATGTCCTGGTACAGTTTTGTATGTAGGCACTTGTTCAGGTCCATCTYCTTTGAGGACAAGATACTCAAGATCAGTGAGGCCTGGGGAGTGCAAAAAGGTGACCAAATCCTCAGGACCATCCTGGGTTAGTGAGTACGCTTTGGAGCCTGCCAGGCAGCTCAGGCTCTGGGATACTCCCCATTTCCTTGGGTGGATCATCAGCAGCAGGCATGAAGTCTGCATTGTCCAGATCTCTTTTTGTGAATCTCCACTGCTTAAGCAAGAAGTTTCAACCCCATCGTTGCTTTCTGTGTGGCACCACCTTGGTTCGGGCTGGAAGGAGCAACRCACCGGGCTAGTTGGGGAGGTTGCTGGAGCTGGTGAGACCCAYCAGGTGAGACCTGGCTTTGCATCCTGCATTCATCCTTCTCCCAGTCCAGAGGGATGAACCACATCACCCTGCACCAGCCTCAGGGTCCCCTTGGAGACCAGTAACCTGGAGGGGGCTCCAGGCAGAGGGGCTCCTTCCTGGGTGCTCCCCMGCTGGACGAGGGCATCAGCGGCGCTGGCCAGAGCACGGTTTCACCTGCACTTTCTGTGAATAAAACGAGGCTCCTGAATGGATGACAGTAAATCTGTAAGACTCAGGTTTTATTTTCTCTAAATTCCATAAGCTTGCAACAATCTAGAATAATACAGGAGGGTCTGAGTCCTTTGTTTAATTCTGAATTTTGGTTTTAAAATCTGTCTGTGAAAGGGTTGTTTCTAGAGACATCTGAAATGCTTTCCAGGGTTTTAGTTGAAAAAATATTTTTTCACACACATGAAAGAATTTACTCTTTCCATCTTACCAGTTTTTCTGAATTGACGATTTGACATACTTAGTAAAATTTATAGTTTGCCAAAAATATTTCATAACCAATAAGAGTTTGATAAACTGAACACGTCTCTTACACTAAAAGTTCATGACAGCTAGTGGGGCAGAAAGCCGTGGTCAGTGTCAAACCCTGTAAAATGGAAACATTTTTGTGTAATTTTAGAAGTTGCATTTTACATCACAGTTTTATGCATTCACCTTTATTGATTAACCAACTGTAATGATTATAAACATTCTATAGGATTTTCCCAAACAAATGAATATTTCCCATTACTATGTGCTGGGAACAAATAGGTTCCAATTACATGAGCATAGCTGTGAGTACTGAACAAACATCAGGTTCAAAGCAAAGATAATTTATTACAGTAATTACAGCTTGCTGGAAACTCATTGAAGGAGAGATATTGGGAAAAGTTGTTTTTCTTGGAAATATAAAACATTGACAATATTGACCGATTTTAAGTGTGGTGATAAATTTCTTCTGTCCCCAAAACACCCGTTCTGTTTCCTTCCTCTTTTTTGCTTATCTTTTTCGCTTTCTGATTTTGATCTTTACATAATCGATCATTTTAACTCCATTCTCCTATCAAGAGCAATAAATCCTATATTTGCATTTGGTGTGGCCCGTACGGCCCCGTCATCTGCAATGCAGAGCGGGTTTCTCTCAGGAGCCCTGTGGCAGCAGGGAGGTTGCATTTCGCACGACCCAGACAGCCCTCATGCAGTCTCAGTGACTTTTTGCACTTGGAAATTTCTCCAAATAGATGTGTTGGAATAATTGTTTCCAAAGAATTATTTTGATATCTGCCCTGTATGAACTCTTGAAATGTGAAATCCTTAATTTTCCCCCATCTGGAGGCGGACTGAGCTAAATATGCAAGAATAATCATTACGATCTGGAACAAATTTCCACGTGGCGCCTACACTGGAAAAACTTTTGGAATAACTGATCCATCACTGGTCTGTTGGCAAACTTCCAAGCATGGACAAGCCTTTGCTGGGTACTATTTAATTCACTTGTGCAGTGCCATGCAGACCAGGGCACGGAGCCGACTGGAAGCAGTAGACCCCTCCAGAAGACAGTGCAGAGTGCTGGCACACGCCGAGGGCCATCACGCCCTGGCTCCCACCGTGGCGATGCCCAGAAACAGACACCGAACACCTGTGTTCTGAAATAGCCAGGATCCTGACCTTCCACCTCCTGTGGAAGATGGCATTTCCGAAAACAAGAGAGTCCTCTGGACCCACGTTACGTGTTCAGAGCTGCRGGTACAGAGGAAGCATGACGTGGCCTGGGCACCCCAGAGCCCTCGGTGCTTGGCCAGCTCACCACGCTCACCTTGTGCAACCTCAGACCACGCGGTCTGGCTGGGAGCTGATGACACTACGAGCTTTCTCCCTGCAGAACAGTTAAATACCCAGGAACGACAGTTACGGGACACTGCGATAACACGAGATTAGGTAACAGATACGAGGAAGCAGGGAGGCACCGCAGGACTTKCCAAGCTGGCAATTCTTGTCCTTTAGCAGAAGCCACCAGAGTTTCTGGATTGAAATGAGTGGGACTGGTGGCTATAAAACTCCCAGAGATTTGGAATCTTTTATGAAAAGAGAATGATGCTAAATTATCCATTGGGCTGCTTCTCTCTGCATTTGAGGATGCAGATCTGGAGAGCTTTCCTGCATGCTGTCTCTTTCGGAAACTTTTGGGGAGAGGTCATTGTTGTCAGGGAGAGACAAATGCTTATTATTTCACTACAGATTTTCCCCAGAGGTTGATGTCAGTATAATCATTCAGAGCCTAAAGTCTGTCCTGAGACGAGAATCAATACTTCTGTTTTAAGCCTCATTCACGGAGAGTGATTGCATGTGCTAAAGCAGTCCATGACGGAGTGGGTATTAGCAGTTCATCATCTATCAGCTAGTTGAGCAGCAAAACATTTCAGAAGTATTTTTCTCACACCACATACCAACATATGTAGGAGATAGTTGTTCACTGTACATATATTAGAAGAATTATATTATTTTTTAACTTGCAAAGCAGATAAAGGAAACCTGTGGATTCCAATGATGTAAATACTAAGCCAAACTTTACTAACCCACCCAGCCCTTCCAATGAGCGCTGTAAARTCTGTGAGCTGTCACTATATCCGGTAAATTCAACTTTCCCTTTGGCCATCCAAAGCATTACCTTAGCTGTAAATTCCCRAAGGAACGCGCACGCCTTCCTGTCTTACCTTTATGCCGTTTAAACCAGCAGTAGTCAGTGCATCTCGGAGTGGTTATTTCATTTGTCAGTCTCTGAGCCCAAGTTGTATAAATAATGCTCTGTTTTAGAGTCAACCAGGAAAGCAYCTATTGCTGCATAATTTACTACCTAAAAATGACATGCCAGTTCTCATCTTCCTTACCCCTCCYCAGGCCCACCTTAAATTCCTTGTGTGCTAATTAGGTGTTTACAGTTCACTCATTTTAATGGCTGCTTGGAAATAATATTCCCTGTAACTATGGGGTTCGAGGCTCTGCTGTGCTGGGATTTCYAAGCAGGTCCAATACTGAAGTTAATTGATATAGGTCGTTTGCTGAGCTCTCCCTGTGCTGGATACACACTCAGAAATCTATTTTATATCCTTTTACACCGTAGTAAACATTATTCTGTCCTCAGGATACAATGTGGTTTGGATTGAACACGTCCTTCAGCCCTCGGTACGAAACTCTTCTGACCATATTTCCTTACTCAATCTGCGAAGTGACAGCGGAAACAAAATGGAAATSACTCGTTATTCAGTCTCATGCTAATGCAATTTCCTTTCTTGTTACTTTCCAAATCCAGATTCAGCTTTAAGGGCTGGCATATCCATTTCTTGGTCCACTATTTGGTGCTTTAGAGGAAAATCACCACCAGTTCCAGCTGAAGTTAGGACTCCAGACGCAGAGACAGCAGCCTCTGATGGAGGATCATGCTGGAGAGAAACTCGTGAATCCCCTGAACTGCAAAACCCGGCCGAGGCACCACCTTCCCGTGGTTCACACGCTCAGTCAACATGTCTGACTAATAAACGCTTCYAGGTCGCTTCTTAGTCATTTATTTTTCACTAGTATTTGGAAGTTATGGAAACAATTCATTGGCTCTCATGTCATTGTAACTCAACATTTCTGGCCAGGCTGGACTTAACAAGTGTCCTGTTAAGTCCTTTCCAGCACACACACCGTTTTAGAGGCTTCAGAACCTGTGCAACAGATCAGCAGCATCTCCCCATCCAGGAGCTGGGTAAGTCAATAGATACCACCTCGGTGCTGATGGCTTTTTCTGTTGTTAGGGKTTTTTTTACTTCAAATAATCTAGTGTTGCAGTCATCCAAGAAAATGCATATTGCTTCCTAATCCCAAATGGATTGAGTTTACATTTTTTTAAGTCTTGTATGTACCTGAAGAATTTGCTGGCATTATTTCTGCTTAGCTCAGTCATATTTTCAAGAAGAGCATTTTACTAGAGTGGAATGACATTTTTGCACAGGATGTCAAGGATCTGTCGAAAGCCCTTTCTCAAATACCGTCAGGATGGTTTTAGCTGGACCTGAGGGAAGCGAAGCACTTGTGCACAGGGCCATGAGGTCTGCCGAAGGAAAACAGGAAAGCAGGGGCGGACGGACAGACAGACAACACTGGCAAATAAGTTCACAACATTTCTAGAAAGGTGATGTGGTCATTGCTAAAAGCTCTGGTTAAGTTAAGTACTATAAAATTAGAGAAGAATATTCTCTACAGAACTGAAAAGAGCACTTTTAAACTGAAAAAAAGCCCAAAAGATTTGTAGAGAATAAGTCTTCAGAAGTATTTTGTTTATGGCAAACTATCACCGTATGACGAACAGAAAGCCTTATGGGTACAGATAAAAAAAATGGGAGAGTCTTTTACTGCAAAACGCAGGTTTAGGTTGCATGAATTTCTTCATGAATCTGGAAAGAATTTGATAAATATCATTTGGTAAAAGAAAAGGAGGAAAAATTTGGAAATACTGAATGTTTCATTTTGCTATTTTTAAGTAAAATATTTCAAGTGTTCACTCAGAAAGAGTTGTCATCTTTGAATTTAAACTTGGTTAAACTTTGTAAAGAGCAAAATCACTTGGAAACAAATTGGTTTTGATCAGTATGCTTATTTCTCTAGCAAGTGAAATGTGTTTTCATTGCAGGTCTACTCCAAATGATTTTTCCCAACATTTCAGTTTACAGAGCAGTTAAATCTATTTGCAGAGGCTCAGTGAAGACCTGAGCATCAGAAAACGTTAAGCATCCACCCTGTAAAATACGGCAGCCATAAGACACTGCATCAGTTGCTTCTGTGTTGTTGGCTCAGGTGCAGCCAAACCTCTAAACACCTCCGAGATAACCACGAAAYGGCTGCCGAGGCGCCCGAGCACTCTGCGGGTCTCTGCCAAGCCAAGTGCAAATTAACTCCTGCAGATGCACAGATGTCTTGCAGAGGTCCCTTCTAACGGGATGTGCCAATGAAACCATCAAAATCTGCGTAAACCTTGGCCGTCAGTCCTGTTACATATTCACAGTATAAGTCACCGGGCAGTTAKGAGATCAGTCCCTTTTTTTGAATGTTGTTGTATTTTATTGGGATTATACTTTGGACTTAATGTGCAAATAATTACATGTTTGTGGCTCTTTTTGTTGGCCCCTGGTGCCTTGCTTCTTCGGCAGACGCAGAGGAAATACAAAGCGCCTGCTCCTTGCTGGCCATAAGCAGCGAGGGAAAGGGTGCGGAGAATTCGGATCACTGTGCCAGGTACGGGATGCGGCTCTTTGGAGATGGGTCTGGGCTGAGTTAAAGCTAGGACTGCTTTGCACCMCGAGTACTTTAGAATAGCCTGAGCTGAAGCCCATTAGGGTCAACAGGAGTTTTTTCAYTTGGTTTCAAAGGGCTGTGAATCAAACTCTCTACATACCACAGTAAGTATAATTGGGATAATAAAGCTTTGTATTTCTCTAAAGATTTCTGCTTTTATAGATCAAGGTACTTTGGATCAAACTTACCAAAGGTCCTCCAGCAGAATTTCAGCAGAAAGTAGACATCTAAGTGAAGAGMTGAAGCCCACGGCGCAGCTGAGCACGAAGCTGCCTCCTTCCTGGTGCACCTTCTGCGGATGCCTTAGGTGAGAGCAGGAGACAAACATGTTGTAGATGGAGTCAGCTGGACRAGGGGAACTCATTGATCACTTTTTCACCCCATAATCAAGAACATGCACCACCAAGTGATGCTAAAGGGGGATCACAGCTCCTCTGGCTTAGTTTCCACAGCTGGACATGGACAGSGTGTCTCAGGACCGTGAAGTGGGGAGCATGTTATGCCTCTAAGCAAAAATGGAGATCTCAAATGAGACACTTCTCTGCCTGTCTTTTGGGGGAGCATACTGATATATTTTCTCAGAGTATTGTCTAAAAAGGTACTAGTAAACTAACATAGCAAAAAAAAAGTACATCGATCACAAAAATAAGACAATCATAAGATAATTCTGGAAAATACTGAGCAGAAGAGAGATGATGTGTTCTACACACCTGTCCTTAGCTATCTGCCCTTGTCCAGTGTTCAGTACTTCTCCGTGGACCGCCCAGTTGAAAATGGTCCCAGCCCAGATGTCTGTGGGAACCCTCTGAACAGTTTATGGGGTATTTCAGCTGCTGGGATTTTTATTTTTTCTCACTTTTCTCTGGCCAGCACGCGGGGGGTCTGCAGGCAGGAGAAGCCTCCTTGCCAGGTTCTTGTTTCCGTGGTTTTTAGTTTGGTCGCGAAGGGCCGTTTCAGGTGAGCAGCATCCTGGTGAAGCAGTGTTTTACGTGGCCGCGGGCAGCTCCGGAGCTGGAGCTGGGGGAGCAGGGACAGCCTCAAGTGAGGTCTGCTTTTGCATCCAGATGCTTGCCGCTTCTGCCGGGGCGGAGGGCGGTGGGGCTGCCTTCTCCTGAGGACCAGAGCTGGAAAGCCACGGCCGAAACGCCAAGAGGCCTCGCCACCAGCGCCGCGGCAGCGCCCATCGCTTGAGCTACACTGACCTCCAGAGGCTTTGTCCTGAATTGTCTCCCTTTCCGTTCCTGTGACAGAAAGTTGGTGTTTTCAGTACTTAAAGTCAGGGTGAAACGTGAGCAGTAAATCCCACAGCAGCCAGAAAACATGAGCACACAGAGGCAACCCATGCTGGGCCCACGTCCCACTGCAAACTAACCGGGCACGTCATTAACAACCACTCCACTTCTTTTAAGGAAACCGTTTCCACTGTCCCTCTGAAGGATGGCATCTGCGTGGGCCCAGCGGAGCGCCCAGGAAGCCCTGGCGCTTGGTCGACGTTAAAGGGATGTTCGTGGTGGTGGAAGCAGAGCCGAGGGGGCTGAGATCCCGCAGAGAGGGCTGGGAAAGGCGCTCTGAAAGTTTCCTGTATTTTCGTTTGAGGTTAGAACTAGGCAGCAGAAAARAGATTAGTTGTAATAGTATTATTCCTTCAAAGAAATATTCGTAAAAAACCCCCTTTTCCAAGTGAATGAAAGTTCACAACTTATTGGGCTGGCAGCGTTGTTCTATGCTTGGAAAAACAACCGGAGACACCCTGACGGCAGTACCCCCCTCTGGGGGCTGCTGGGCTGCCCCCTTGGCACCGCCGGCTGCCTGACCCACGGGCTTTTCCTAAGGGAAAGAATTGCACCGGACGGAGGTGGAGAAGCTCCACATCCTGCTCTCCACTGCACTTTCTCTGGGAAATCTGTAAGATTCCCTTGGGGGAACCGAGGCAGAATCACCTGCCTAAAACTTTGCAAGGGGCTGGATATCTTAGGCAGCCAATTTATTTGCATCCTTTGGGGAGAGCAGTAGCAGTGGGGGTAAAAGCCTTGCACAGTCCCAGCCAAGGCACTGCCACACAACCCCTTTTTAAGCAGATGTTCGGTTTAGCCTACTTTATCATTAGCATAGCTGGATGCAATTTAATTGGTTTCAGGAGCAACACATGAATGCAAATTTTAACAGTGAATGTGAACCTCTTATTTAAACCGGCATGAAGCAGCCGAATGATGCTACTAGCGCAGGAAATGGTTTAAAGGTGCAATCAGTGATGCATCAATGAAGTGATGTTAGCTTTATTGAAGAAATGATAACACTTTCGACATAAGACCTGGTGAAAAGCCGGTCTTTCCATTGCAGATATAAAAATGAAAGCTTACACCTAGCTTCTTCTACGGTCAATGAAAAAAGCATCTATTCATTTTATTGAAGTGAATTTTAGCATATTTAACATTTTAACAGCCCCAAAGGACTATTGCATTATGTTTTAAGCATCTGCCTCAAAAATAAATGATACAAAAGAAAATGCTTACTTGCGCACCAAAAAAGTATCCTCCATAACACTGATCCCTTCACAAAAATCACTGGTGCTGCTCTGAGGGCTCTCGAGCRGTGCCCGCAGTGCAAGTGACGTTCGCTTTTTTCCCCAGGTGGTGACATATTCTGCACCAGAGCTTTTCTCAAGCTGCCTTTTCAACTTAATCACCAGCCAACCCATGAAGGAAGGAGAAGGAAGAGTTGAGCATTTTGCTATCTAAGGAATAATGCCACTTCTTTGAGAATACAAAGGGAGAACTAGTTATATATAGTATCTGGTTTTGATTTGGTTGCATTACAGAGGCTGCTTCAGACTTAAAGGTCATCTTAATGTCTCTTTAAACGTGCCCGATGAATCACTATGGTCTGCTGCTGGCAAACAGGGTATGTACATACACAGTAAGTCTGCAGCTGCCTCTGTATATGAGCATGCAAGCCATTTCTATATACAAAATACACTATAAATATTTTATCCAACACATATAAGATGGCAGTAACTGCCCAAATTAGACTTTATTTCACTCCTTCCAAAGACTAAATGTAACGTAAACAATACCCAAGTAACAGCTCAGGGAGTTCTTGGGTTAGTTGTGGTCACAAGCAATACTCTGGTTAACAATCTATGGTTTCTTTACAGAATAGCTACAAACTGTTTAGAAGCAACTGTTTAGATCCTACTTCATGTGAGGAACCTGACTTAAACCTCTGATGTCACATTAAATGTTTCCATAAAGGTACTTTTAAAGGCTTACTTTGCAAAGAACCCTTCATCAGGACTGGGGAAGAGATGTGCTTTATCCCATTTAACATGATCCTAGAGTTACCTTAGTGCTCAGAGACATCGTTTTGTTCCTTATAATACAACGCAGTTGTGATGGCTAAGTTAAAGAACTCAGTAAAGCAAGGAGTGATGCTGATTTAATGGCAGCAGCTTGTTAAGAGAAAAAAATGCTATCTTTCTGCATCCTATTTCAAAACTAGATGCTGAGTTACTGTTTCAGTCATCCGCGCTGCAGATGAGAACAGCACATCTTTGGATTTAAGAGTTGCTTTGTGAGTTCTTGTTCCAGTCAACACAGTGACTCCAAAGAGAAAACAGACAGATAAATAGCTAATCAAAAATTGTGGTTTTGAACTAGTTGCGAATTTCTTCTTGAAAGTGCCTGCAAAACTTATCAATTTGCATATAAGAGAATCAGAGCCCTTGCTGGTGTGAACTTTTGAATTCTTCGAATGAGCCCTTTGAATAGATACTGAATCATTTGGATTTTCTTATTTTGACAGCTGCTTTTATATGAAAAAGTGCATTCAGAATTTTACACAACTGCAGCTTATATCATTTGTCAAACTTATTTGTGACAGTATAAAGCTAAAGTAGAGACAGTATGAGTCCTAAAACATTACTCAAAACTATTAGTCATATATTTTTTAAAGAAAGGTATAAAAGAATGATGAAGGTTGTTAATGATGCATTAAAATTCAGTTGAACTATGGCAAGGTGCTAAACCTGTGAGAGCCAGGTTTACTGTTTTCCAGTACCAAAGGGCTGAAGGAAACGGGCTCACAGCAGTAGTGAGATGGACAAGCAACGTAAGAAGTCTTTTCCAGGTCTAACTCCTGCAATGACACAAAGCGCCAATAGAATAGATAAGCTCACTACTTTTTCTTGCCCAGAGGTAAATGACTTTAAACCAGCAGCTCAGTCTGGAGCTTTGTTTTTTCTAGAGTTATTTCTCTCTCCCAGGAAAAAGAAAGAAAAAAGCAATTGTTATGTAGCTGGTAAGGGAGCAAATCAAAAATGTCTACTTCCTTCCCAAAACATACTGGCAGTTTGAGGGAAGGTCCTGAATCCCAAGACTCTCCAAGTCCCAGTGAGGATCCTCACACTAAGCTATGGCATGCTACATTTTCTCTGTAGTCCACTCAATTTTGAACTATTTATTTCCTTAAAAGTGGAAAGGCTTTATTTGGGAGCATAGGGGACACCTCTAGGCAGTGTACAACATGAGGATTCGGAGGGGCGGAGAGGTGTCAAGATGTGGAATCCCACATTTTAAATGAGCCCGGAGAGATTACAGAATTAAACTCAGCTCTTCCACGTCAAAGACAAAGTAAAATAAAAAGTGAGACACTACTATAGTCTTAAAAGGAAAAGGACTCCTGGTAGCATTTTTTTTCCATATGCAAATATAAATAAAAGGGTTTATAAGAATAAAAGCATTCAAGAGCCTGAAAGTTTCCTGAACATTAAATGCTGAGCTGGAAATGCAAAAGCACCTAAGCACCAAGAACCAGAGGGAACAGCATTCCAGCGCGCCCATGACCTAGGTTAGACAAGGTGCAGCTTGCTGGTTTCTTATGCATCCTAATCTGAGGCCTTTCTTGGTGGAAAGGATACAAGTAGCTCAAGAGCTTCACTCAGGCGTGGATTTCRTTAAGCAGACCGCATACCTGACAATTAGATATTGCAGTACTTAGCATTGCTGTGTCTGCACCTTCTTTGGACCTGGACTGAAATGTTGTAAAACTTAGCCATTAAAGCCAACAAGATGGACAAACCAGGTACACTGACACTTGCAAGGATGTGGARCTGAGAGATGACGCTTGAGGAGAAATTCTGTCAGAGTAAAGGAAAACGAGAAAAGATAAAATGTTTTTTGCTGTGAAAACAGTTAAATATATTTTATAGATTAAAAAAACATTTGTAACCACCAACATTCCAACCACCAGGATACAGAGAAGCCATTTAATCTTCCTTTAAAAGATAAAGCAGTGATTGCCCAGGCTAGGCGCACTGGATCCACCAGGATTTGCAGACAGAACCACATCCTCTGTATGAATGTATATGCAGGCAAGTGATACCTTTTCCTCTTGCTGGTTTTACAGATTTCCAGATAGAAAAATCATACTGAAAACAGAAAATCCTTCCATTCCAAGCTGCTCCAAGGACCATTAAGCCACTACAGCCGATTTATACCCATCTCTTTATGTTCTTATTGCCAACAGATGAAAGGCTTCCATCAGAACCAAGAGTTTGACAGAAAGGTGACGAACGCATTATGGAAATTCTTTCCTCAAATTTTTTGAGTCAAAACTTTGGAAACTTCTTCATTTTTAATACACAGCTTTCTAAGTTTTTCTTCCCCCCAAGGCTTTGCAGCTCCTTTGGTAATAGTGGTTACTCACCAAAACATTAAAAAAAAGTGATAAAAGACATCATCAACAAATAAAACAACAGTGCGTTAAATAGAGTAGCAACATTTTATAAAAGCTACAACAGCTGGTGCGCGTTTCTGCACCAGCTGAGGAGGTGCGATAGGAACAAGCACTATAAGATGCTGTACATTCAGTCTCTTGRTTTTCAGCAGGAAATTTTGTATGCAAGACACTAGACCCTTCCCCCCAGGGCATTAAGTGCTAACACTGSTGTAATAAACTAACAAAACTACAAACCATAGTCAAATAGCTACTATTAAGAGCAGCCTTTCTTCGGAAAGAGCTGTATCTGCTTTTTGTGCTTACATGAAACATTTTAATCAAGAASAACCTTTTAAAGCGACTTCTGTGCTAGCTTTATTGCACTTTAACATGCAGTCATGTGAGGAGTAATGACCGAGTATTTTCCTCCCTAAAATGAGACTGCATTGTACAGCTACACAAGAGAAGTCACTCAAATCCTCATCTGGGTTCATGAACTCTTTGATCAGTAATTACACAGAAACAGAGTAAGAGAAACAGAACAAGAGCATAAACTGTTTTTAAATTGAACTAATTGTCAATGGTTAGGTGCATTCTCTGGTCTTCACCCAAACTCTACCTCCCAAGATTTATCTGACAAATCCTCACCTTGTGTTCTGAAGAGTTACTAGGTAGTGCAGCCTAAGTATATTCCCCAAAAAAATCTTAAAGAAATTCACCAAATAATGACAATTTGCTGTGAATGTAGTTTCTTTCTGATATCATAGAAGTCTGTTAGTAACAGGCTTCATTCTTTTCTTAAGGAGAGACTCTGACTGTTCCCTGGTCTGTGACCAGATCGGGAAAGACCAGATCCATTCCTTTACTTTTATTCTGCCCAATTCTAGAGCAGAAGGAAGCTAATTCAGGAAAATTATAATTTGTCTTCATTCCCACCATACCCATCCCAAGAAAACCTGCAGCAAGATGCAGAGTCTCTCCCTTTCCTCTTGCAATCAGTATTACGTAGACTGAAGAGAGATGCTGGAAGTGATGGAAAACCTCCCCTCTCGTGGGCTGCAGATCAGTATGATACACTCGTAGTTACGGAGGAGCAGACTTTGTTCTAACCCTGGAACTACTGTGACCTGTCAGGCAATTTAGTCTTTAAATCTCAAGGGAAGTTAGGCAAACCAGCTCAGTTACCTGATTATTCAGGAACTGTGCAAGAGCCTACTCACCTCACAAAACTCTTTGCAGTGCCATAGGCCATCCTGATATCCAAACTGTTTTGTCTACCTAGACAGAAACAAAATCAAGTTTTGGCACCTGCTGCATTCTGTGCTGAAGACACTTCCGTTACAGTTTCACTTCGACCTCAAAGAGGAACTTTGTAAAGTCATGCTAGCTATTTATTTTTGGCACTCTTTCTCAGAGGAAATACGCGATTGTATTTCACCTCAGCTGAAAAATCCACAATTGTGCCTGAGTTCACACAGATTTCGTGAGGCAGTGCTCTGGGCAAAGACAGTACATTTTGATATATGCCTTTTCCAGCCTATCCAATCTCTGGCTAAGTGAACACTGTAATATGGGCAGGGACATTCTTTGCTCACTCTATCCACAACACAACAAGTTTTCAACTGATTGGAATATAATCATTTATTTATCTTTACAGTGATGACGGAAGAATGTACAGGTGTTTTCACCCATAGGTATAAAAATCTGTTTATATACACTGAGTCACAATAATCTTTAACTGGGAAATCATTCTGTTCTCCTGATCCATCCTTACCAAAAACCACAGGAAAAACAAATATTTAGTAGAGGCAATATAATTCCAGTAGGTTTGCAACCTGGCATCAAAAGCTCAGCTTTAGATTAAGGGTAATGTTCAATACTTAAAAAAGGACTTTAAGTCATAGGACACAAAATAAAGTTGCTTTTCAAATAAGATATATACATCAAAAATAGGAGTCTAAAAAAGGCATTGGTTTTAATGCTATTAGAAAGCTATATAAATGTGCATGGGTCCGTTTCTTCTTATAACGAAAGACCGAAGGAGAAAGTGCCTCTGGCTTTTAGGAATTTCCTCCTGGGACAAGTCAGTTAAAAGTACCTGTAAAAGAGAAAGAAATTACTCCTTTTGCAAGAAATCAAGGCTGATGGTTGAGTCAATTAGAATAACTTGGTTTAAACAATTATAGCTGTGCTTCAGTTCCATATTAAGAACACATCATAAATAGTCCACAAATGGCTAATAAAAAAATTAATACAATGTATGTAGCTATTCAATTGTTAAGAGTCCTACAGATCCCTAGTTACTTGTTTATTGAACACTACCCACAAACATAACATGCTTTTAACATCTATCCTCTTTCACAATGTGCCCTTGCGCATGTTACCCATGTTTCTGCAGCATTTGATTATGGTCTTAAATCACTTTTGGAACTCTCATTTTTTAAATACAGCATACAGTATATTAAAAAATTTCTTAATATAAATAGATCATACTGGCAAATTAATCTGTATGAAGGAAAAATATTTGCAGCTTCCAAACTATTATACATTAACTAATCCACTTACTCAAAAATCTTATTCAAGTCTATAATTAAAGCCATTGGGGGGAAGGGAGTTTCACAGAATACAGACAACATTTTGGCTATATATATGTAAATAGGCAATGAGTTCACAAGTTAATGACACTCAAGGTCTAATAATCAAATTGATTTCTGCAGAGAACTACAGTAGCAGTGCAAAAATAACCACTTCTATAAATAGATTTATGACTCCATTACAAAATAATTATTTCATGCTAAATTAAAAAGTTCAAATTGACAATTTGATCCTAAAATAGCAAGGGTTTGAAATCTCACATCTTAAGTCAATGTTCTTGCTTTCCTTCAAAAATATCAATAATTACTTTTATAGGAGAAATACTCAAAGATTAAAAGTTTATTAGCAAATATGTGCAATTTAAAATAATTAAAAGATTCCAGTATCCTGGAAAACRTCAAGATTATTAGTCTGTTAAGCGGACTAAACAACACTGGAAAATAGCCCTCACTTACAACATAAAG
This sequence comes from Casuarius casuarius, assembly GCA_003342895.1. Lineage (NCBI taxonomy): Eukaryota > Metazoa > Chordata > Aves > Casuariiformes > Casuariidae > Casuarius > Casuarius casuarius. The sequence continues at coordinate 1,411,763 of PTFA01000098.1, read as the reverse complement.
ATCAGATTTCCATTTATGTTGCACCAATACAAAAAGTAATACAAATTACTGTATGTATTAGAAACATGAGTATTAAGCAGCTGGTGGGTATACTGTAAATAGATTTTGTTTCTAGTTGTAGGAAACAATACACCTTTATATACACTAACCTAGTACGCAGTCCAGATACTGAGTGCAGAAATAACGCCTAGCTGTTGGGCATGCCAAGGCTTACATTCTTTTTATAGGGAGAAGCCAAAATGCTATGGAATTATCACCCTTTGTAGAAGTCTGAAGCAAAATTCGTCATAGATTTTGCACCAAATTCTATTTTCTCTAGTGAGTAGCAGAACTATAGTTAAATAGAGCACAATGTGGTCATCTAGATCTGTCCTTCAGATGTGAACATAGCTCTAAAGATACCTCTGAGGTCCGGTGGTTGTTCTCTGCRAAGTGTCATGGCTTCACACACAACCTCCTTCCACCCTCAGCAGCCCAATATCTGTGCTCTACCCGGGGGTTCCCTGAGGCTCATGTGCCACAAGTGGCAGGAGTACCCAGTTCTGTGTGGGTTACGTGCACACACAGAAAAGGCAGTGTAACTTCTGTCCAGAGTAAGAAAAATAGGTCCCAGAAACACCATGAGCACAGCTGGCTAAGGAATGAGCAGCTGCAGTGCATGTCAGTATGCCACGGAGAGAACACCAGTTTGAACTGATCTGTTTAGCAGCCTTGCTAAAGCAAGTCACAGCTTGGGAACTTCCACCCTATGCCTACAAAAGCTACCAGAACATAACTTTTGTACAACTGTAAAGTACTAACTTCTTCGCATCTGTCAAATGGGAAATACATATATTCTCTTCCCTTGCAGATAGCAGCTCTGGAACCAAAAGAAAAGAAATGAAATCCTTTAAAATTGGAGGGCTTGGAGCCAACACAACAATTCCCAGACAGAATGCTTAGTTGTTAAAATTTCTGCTTATGCCTTATGAAAAGGTCAGATCTCAAAGCTGCGAGCTTTCATAAATGAGYACTACTAGCTCGATGGACACAAGAGAATGAATTGCCATCCTTATGCAGATAATTAAAAAAAAAAGATTTTAACAAAAGTGCATGGCAGATCAACAGATCGGTACCATAAACAGGGATGAAATACAAGAAGATACTTTGGAAAATAAATTTGTAGAGGTATTATCCATTTGAAACTTTTCAGGAACTTCTTATGTAATTTTATTAAATTAAATTTTGAGGAACAGAAACAGATTTACCCCAATAAACCCCAGATTGCTTTACCCCAGTTTCAAACCAAGCAGTAAGCACCAGAAAATATACTTGCTAGGTAATGGTTTCCAGAGAGTGGGCCTTTATCCTAAAGGATGAAAAATACTATTCTCCCACACCCTGATCCATGTAGCATGTTAGGATGTTCATTTCTACATATGCAAAGCTGCCTCAGTGTTCTGCTGATATGCTACATGTCAGCTAATATATGTGCTGGGAGAAAGTAGGACTGCTTTTGAATGAGATACTACTGTCCACCTGGCAACTGCTGAGTGACTGCCAGCAGCTGAGAAGTGCCCCCAGAGATCTGACTTACCTGATTTCTTTTTATGCTTCATCGCCGTTATCCATTTCCACATCTATATCTTTTGTCGTATCAGCTGCTCGTGACAAAATGTCTGCCATTAGCGCTTCCTCCAGTTTTTTACGCACTTGTTGCACCCGCTCTTCTTGTTTTCTGAAGGGAGGGAAGAGAATAAGGGACACAAATGTCAGTCCTCCAAGTATATTAGTAGACTAGGACCGTAATACTTGTATAAACAATGACTCAGGACTGGTTTCTCAACCCTTCTTTTAGCTAAAAGCTTTTTTTACTAGCTCTTTAATATACTGCCTCTGCACATACATATGCACATACATGGTGCTTGGCAGTCACACTGAGAGCACGCTGAGCCAAAAACCTTTCTGCTTTAGCATACATGATTTAATTTTCTTCAGAAGAGACAGAAGGATTGAACTTGACACATGATCCTCAACTCCTCTCAGCCTAGACACTTGAAAAGACCAAAGAGAAAGTTAACACAGCAGTATTGCACTGGATAATCTTGGTAAGGGTGGATTTTTTCTTTCTTTTTTTTGGGTGGAGGGCAGAGAGGTTTTAGGGTACATTACTGAAAATCATAGGAAAGTCCCATCATTTTGAGCACTACAGAGCATATCTGAGGAAATCTCACTCTTTCCCAGCAAAAGTGCTACACATCAAGAGCCTCCTTACAGAATGGTGGAACACTAAGCTGGTTTCTAAGTGTGCAGAGAACCAACTACAAGTCCCACAGACTGTGTACATCAGCGAAGATCCTCAGGAGTTTCACCGTTTATTTATTTATTTACTTCTACTTATCTATTCAGCCTTATCCCTTGGTCAGTGATGCATTTTGGATAGCAGCCACTTCTGATGAAACAAATGTTTGTTTTCCTCAGGAAAGTTAATTGAAACATCTTAATTCAGTTGTCTATACACAATTAAGATATTTTCACTCAATATTTGGTTTGGAAGGTAAAACCTAGTTTTCAAATGTTACTAGAAAAAAAAGGAGTCTTCTTTTGAAGTTTCCCCAAGAGAATGCAAATTTTGCATGAGAATTTTTTTTTTAATGTGAAAAACCCACTTGTTCTATCAAGCTATGCTTTTTCAAAAAAGAAAACCTTTAAACAAAGTATACGCTTAAGAATGACTAGAACTTATCAAAAGTAGGCACAGTCTGAATAGGAAAACATTTGTTAGAATGCTGCAAACTCCTCATGGCTATTTAGGATGGCAGGATGGATACCAAGAACATAAGATCTTAGAACAACTAAAGTTATATCCAATATGCTCCAGAGAAGCTAGAAGCCTCTGAGGAGCCTCAGCCTCTAAGCCTATTCGATTCTGCAGCTGCAACCACTACCATGCCTGATGAGGTATAAGGGAGCCCCCAGCACTCCACAAGYACTTTAGAGAAGGATTTCTGCTTACAGAAACAGCAAAAGGAAGACAGGAGTGACAAGCAGTTTCCTATATCTCAGACTAGCTTCTGCTATTAAGTGCCAGGTTTCCTATTTACAGTGTATGTGGTCTTCTCCAGAGAAGGTTATGCCCCAGTTCTCACTTCGCAAAGTCAGGAGAGTGCATGGATTTCCCTGGTTACCTCATTTTTGAATTGTCAGCCAGCTAGCTGATCTCTCAGGGAGCAATAACCATAAAGTAACTCAAAGCACTCCCAGTCCTGAAGTGTCTGATCTGCTAGCAAAAGAGATTTCGTAAATATTAAAAACACAGTTCTGTTTATACAAGCAATATTACTTTTAAAACACATGAACTACCAAGAGCAAATGTTTAAGAACCAACAGCAAAAACATACTGCTAATAAAAAAGTGCTTATCTTCAACACTAAGCGAAACTCTAAGGCTTAGAGTGTCTCCATTCAATTTGATTAATTTGATTTCTTATGCTAATTCACCATGACATTATTAAGTAAAACTACTTCAGGCCGTTAGGTCAACAGCAATCTTTGCCAATGTATATTTTCCTGCTGCAAAAAYGAGACAGTTAGAAAAAGCAAGCCTGGCAGCCAGCAGCGCTGCCGAGGAGGGCACACAGGCCGCTCGTGTGTGCCTTCTCTCCGCTGGCTGCTGCAACCACCACCAGAGTGGCGCAGCCAGTGGCACCGCGGTCCCAGGCCTTGTGGCTCTGAGGGACCCGCGGCTCCCGGATCCATGGCTCCCTGGCACCGTCCTGGCTGTGGCCTCTGCTGCTCCATCTCATCTCCCCAGCTTCACCACCCGCTAATAAGCAGCTCCCTGGCCACGTGTTCTTTTCAGCCTTCCTCCCTGCAAAACACAATCCTCATCCTGTAGTTTAAGCACTATTGCCTTGGAAAGCAGGCTGAAATTAAAGACACGCTACTCCTAACACAGAAATCCACAAGCCCCTCGTATCCAATTCTGATCATACTTCAAGTAGGAAACTGCTTTATGTAACAAGACTGTGTATAGCTTTCCATTCCTTATTTCCTTGGTACTTACGACAATTTCTTTGTCCACACTACTTGCATTCTTTTCAGCACACACAACTAAGTGATGTATGTGTGCTTTAAAGACACGTGTGATTCCACATGACTGTATGCAATCAAACTACAAGACTGTGTAAGCCTCCCCTCTGATTTCTCCATCTATGTTTCTATACTGTTAAACATATTGAAGATTCATTTGATTTACTTCTGTATGTACCAGCTCTATCTAGTCTGTCATCGAAATAAAAAATTGCATATAGTTCTAGTAATAGCATTTAGCTGCAGCAGGAACACAAGGGTATCTTTACATTTAGGATGAGTGTCAGATTAGCAGGGAAAAATCCACAGAACCAACTTGTCCCCATTTGTGCACCAGTTCTTCCTCCCTACATGAAAGCATAAAGATAATACCCCTTCCTCCCTTGCTCTTCCAGCAAATTCAAATAYAGTATTTTTTGCAGACAGTCAAATCATGAACCATCACCTTAAGTGCTTACAGTAACATCTACTCTGTCTCTATACAAAACATACTCTGCAGCATCTCAGCAGACGAGCACTCTGTAGTACAGATTCCAGAAGTCTTCTGCTAACCAGATCTGAGATGCACTGCTGAAAGGAGATTTAATTACTTGGATGTTGACTGTATATTAAACTCAGGTTTTTGAGTTTCTGTTAATTTCTCCCTCTCCCCACCTCTCCAAAGCACCATTTCAAATAGATCTTTCCCATCTCCTCCTTCCCTCTCAGCAGACATTAACCACCGCTATGACAGCATGCTCTAAATGGTAGTTACAGAAATTCTCAGATGTCTGGTCAGTGTGCTTTCCTCACATACTCTGTATTAAACTGGTCATTACATCTAGGGTCAGAAAGCTTATCTCATAGCTAAGATTGGGAGAGATTTTTTCAGTTTTTTCCTCTCTGCAACACAGTACAGTGTCATCATTTTACCTTACAAGTTTCTTATTCTTGAGCAGACCTCAGACTGTGGCAATATCCTTGATCTCTCATTTTCTTCCTTTGGCACTTTATAGTTCTTGTGGTTTTGGTCTGTCATACTGAAAGTGAGATTTGTATAGGGTATTGAGGAATATTGTGAGGGACTAAGCTACAGCTGACTAGTTTGGATCAAGGTTTATATAGTTTAAGAAGAGGACGTTCTTAATCCCATGCCATACCAACTCAGAGAGCTATAAACTCGAATTACTGTCCAGTTCTGTCTCATGGTAAATACAACTTGGCTTTTGGACAGATTAACAGATAATTTTTCTTATCCATTATTGTGCAGAGTGTGACACTGTCAGACATACTACATTAGTTGTTACGCCTAAGTAAATTTAATAGGTTTAGCCGCTTCCAAGAAAAATCAGAAGTCCCATTACCAAGCTATTTCAAAAGGGCAATTGTCAAGACAAATGAGATAGTTCAGGAACAAAACCTACTGGGTAACACTAAGCAGTCAGCAAAGAACCTAGACTGAACAAGAGAAAGAGCTGTTGAAAACTAAAAGCTATGATTTTCAGAAAGGACTTACACGCTTTAGGAAAAGAAAACACCCTGAAAACTATAAGCTTTAGAAAATCCCACTGAAGAGAGAGACATTTAAAAAAAATAACAGACTAGGCTATGAAGCAGAGCAGAGCTGTGAGTCAAAAATGAATTTCATAATGGATTGAAAAACTTCATCCACCTAAGCACAACTATAAAAAATAAAATCCTCCTATTCATCATTTTCAAAAGATACTGTTACGCAGTTCATCCCAAAAGAGATGAAAGAAATGGATTAGAGCATTTATCCAATAGATACACAAAGGATGTCAAACCTAGCCTTTTACAGAAATCGAAGCAACTCGGTAGTACAGCTCCAAAGAAGAATATGATTAGATATTGGTCAGAAAAGAAGCTACAAACAGAAGCTGCAAAGCAGTGGTCTCAAGATAAATAAACTGACAGATTCAGTTAATAGAGAATTCCAAAAGGAGACCAAGATTGGATGTAAAGACCACTGGGAACCACACCATACCCATTTTATATACCTACCTTTCACAAAACTAGCACTAAGAAGCCCAAAACTACTGAGAAGATGCATCTCAGAACTGAAAAAAAAAACAGGTGGTTGTTCCTAGTGATAAGAAAATGTGGTTTCTTCTTCATCATGCATTTATAGGAGGATATTTAATACTTTTTCAGGGAGTTTGCTGAACCAAAAGAGAACAATTCCTGTTTTACTCTGATTATGAAAGAGATTTACTATCATTACATGACCAGGAATACTTTTAAGTTAAGCGTGACTCAAGCTGAGAGCTATTTTATTAGATGTAAACAGCTGCTACAATCTCCCCTGAGGTTTTATAGCACAAAAGAATAGATGCTTGCATCTGACCAGATATCCCCAACGGTGAGCTTTTGCTTACCATTACCTAAGTTCAGGAAGCAATTGTACTGCTTTCCTTAGTGATAAYAGGTGCCATATTCTGATTCTACTTTTTCATGCAACATATTTTCTGGATGGTCTTAAAATGAAAGACAGGTTCACATAAACAGTATGTAAGGGTAGCTTTCAAGAATATTTAATCCTTTGTATAGCAAGCTGTCTATACAGTCATGAGCCAGAAGAGACACCCAACTTGCAGTTTATTCATAGAGGTAGAGCTGTTTCAGTTCAGAATCTGTGTCCTTCCTGAGCTGCCAGTGCTAACTATCTGATACCAAGTTCAGAGACTCAAAGACTTATAAGACAAAGAAAGAATTCTGCTACAAATAAATAATACATATGGTCAAACACACGGAGAATACTCTTCATCCTGCTCCATAACTTTCAGAAACAAAGCCAGAAGAGTTTAACTTTTGAAAACAGTTCAAGTTGATGTTTAAGAAAATAAAGCAAAGTAAATCCCTACACACAGGACTGGAAATCAGATAATGTTATACTCTGCAAAAGATTCAGCAAGTCATCTAACGCTTAGAAAAGAATGTGATAGTAGTTGACTTTGGTGCCTAGTGAATTCCATTAAGTGGCAAGATCCAAGTTCAGTCCTCAAATTCCCTATGCAATTTAGAATTAATTAACCGAAAATGTGATACTAAAGGCAATGGTCATCCCACATGTTTAGTTAAGCTAAGCAAGAGTAAAAAAAAACAAAAACAAAAAAAMCCCAAAAAACAAAAAACACAGAACTGTGTACTATGTATTGCCACATTCCAGCAATTAGTCAATGCAGCAGGAAAACTCTCTTCCCTCAGTCCTAATCCTCGAGGGCAGCACTGAAGCCTCTGCTTTCAGAAACCAAAGGACCAGTCTTTCATTGAAAAGAAAATTAACAGTGCAGCTATAAAAGCAAACAAGCAACAACAAAAACTTTGTCCATATAGGCAGAGCTATCTGTGCTTTTTCTATCATATCCCAATCTCCCATTTCAAGAGAGTGAATTATCCACAAATCTATATGCTATAGAGGAATACTCTTATTCTCCCTTGCTGAAACTCTACTTTTCAATTGAGATGAACAAATTAATCTGACAAAAAACTGAAGGGGGAAGGGAGAAAGCCAGTATTGATCACAGCTTTAGCTTACTGGTTGGGCACTCCCTTGGGAAAGAAAATGTGGGTTATGACTTACATCTTATGGAATAGTTTATATTAATATATTTATCAAAAAAAGAAAACCAAGATTTTCACTTTTCAAGTTACTGAACTAATCAATATGTTCAAGAAACATGTTCACACTTCTCTTCCCTTAACTCCAGGATTGCACTGAGCCAGGAAGGAATATACTTCAGTTGAACTTCCTTGTCGTTTTATTGAAGACTATAAAACTTACCTAATGTCATCATCTGTGACTATGAAAGCTTTGCAGAGGGGTTGAGATGTATTAAGCCAAACAGCCGGGTTCTTTTCTACAGCTGCAGAGAGCTGTCCCGTGATAGGTGCAGAACTGGTGTGCAAAGCACTAGCAACAGCTGATAATAGGGTATCGTCATTGTTACCTGGGCCAACTCCTAAAATAAGGATAACTGAATAGTTAACATTCACATTTCACACACAACTTTCAGGGGCAGAGCTCTTCCCAGCAGCTAAAGTTATATATATTGATGATATTATTGCCACTGGATGTGTGACTATATAATCTAAAGAGTTAAAAACAAGTTCTTCAAAAAATGGCTTTGTAATAGCATAGTTCTCATTTCAGTATAAATTAGCATTTCACAAATCATCCTATTTCTCAAACTGGCTAGTTTCTTTAACTTATACTAGCAATTACAATATCCTCAAATTTTTAATAAAGATGATCAGATCATAAATTTATTAGTCACATATTGAAATAATTTCTTAGCAACTTCATGATGTTAATCTATGCCAATATTTCAATAGTTTTTAATGCTTTAAAGGTATTAAATTAATTCTGGAAAATAAACAGTGAAGGTTTTTACAGCACTCAAATTCCCATGACAATCTCCAAAGCAGTAGAACAAAATTGTTAGTTCTGATCTACGACTTGGTATTTTAGATGAACGTTCACCAATAAGACCACAGTTCTGAAGTATGGTTTCTGTTAACTACATAAAGGAATTAAAAATAAATGGTTTTGGAAATTGAGGCATTCTGTCAGCAAATATATTCAGAACTTGGAGTTTACTAAATCTGATTGTAAACTGAAAAGCTTGTCAAGAGCATCAAAAAGTCTGTCCTTTTAAGCACAAACTACTTTGTAGATTGGAGGTAACTGCGGTAAATGAATACCATACCTTGAAGACCTTTAGGTAGCTCCATGGATTTTATGATTTGTTCACTGACATCAGATGCACTGAGACCTTGTAGCCTCTTCTCCCAGAAAAGCTGAAAAATAGAAAACAAGATTGCTCATTAGACTAGAAAAATAATCAGCTCATGGTGGTAAACAAAATTCATGATCAAAGCAGCATCAGAATAATCAAGTAGACAGACAGTGCCTAGCTGCTTACAAAACAATCAACCTAATAGTCACACAAGCTACCAAAAAGGTAATATCCTATCTGCTGATGGAGTTTCAGTCATCAGGAACATGCTTGCATGAGCATTATGCAGTGTATGTTGAGATATTGGAGCTAGCTCTGAATGCTACAGCAGTACAGCTGCACCGACACTAATGCTAGTCAGTAGCTAAACCACGTCAAAACCTATCCAGGCTCAATGATCTGGCCCCTTACTAAGCTGCGTAGATATCTGTAGACTCATCTGGAAATAAGATCAAATCTTACCACTTTCAGAAAGGTGTGTGAACTAAATTCACATTCACTTTACTTTCTATTGCTTGATTTAGTAGCTGGAAACGTGACCTAAGAGATTTTTGTTTAACAGTGCAGAATTCCCTCTTCACTTCTATAATACTGGTCTAAAGATTCATCCTGAAGTTCTGCTGCAGACTAGCAACTCCTATTTTTTAAAATGGACCTTTTCTAGCTAGCAAGATAGCAATGAAAGCTAGTTAAAAAGTTGATTTCCATTCCACAGGAAGCTACATTTAAGAAATAATCTTGGTAAGGAGAGAAGTGAGAATGTAGCTTTGCAATTTCCTGTGGAAAAGGTATTCTGAAATAGTTCGACTTTTCTGCAGGATGTGCAGGAGGAAAAAAAACTATTTCTTTTCATGCCTCCAAAACCTGATACAAAAAAAACCCTAGGCAAGCAGCTACACTAATTCTAGGAAATTCCTTGTTGCAGTTGGGAACTCAAAAGACATAGTATAAGACAGAACTTCCAAATGCCACATTCTGTTCTAAAACTGGAAATGAAACAACCAGAGTTTCCTCTTTCCTCCTTTGTGAGGCCTGTATCACCAGTCACACCTCATTAAAACTGAACCACTCTACATCAATGATTCTTACTCAGAAAAACCTTTTTTTTTTTCAGTGACAAAGGTAGTAAAGGCAAAGAAAAAGCAACAAAGAATGTGTACTTCAGCATTAAGAGTACTACTGACTGGAAATAAAGCACATAGTTACGGTAAGAAAAATGCAATAATCTCTGCAACATGTCTGTACAGCTTAATAAATCAGTAGGGTGAATGATAGTTGTGTTCGCTGATAGATTACTACATCTTTTTACAGAGAAATACTTATTTAAGTGTTCTTATCTGGACACATTTGTAGGACACATTTGTAACCAAGTCTAAATCCATGTGGCTTAGAAAACCCGCATAGGATCATTCAAGCTCTTCAACTTTTTGCAGAACTGACTACACTGTTTGACACGTTCTTGACTTCTCCATGACTTTGAGAGCTTTTTGAAAATACATGTTGCCACTCATTTCTCATTTTACTAGAACCACTTAAAATGCTTTCTGTAAACTTATTCCTCGCTCGTATCTAGAATTCATTTTCACCATTCCAACCGAGGTTTTAGTTACATTGTTAGTTGAACATCCAGGCATCTCTTCCATCTTGTTTTAAAATGTTAAATATTTAGTCATTCACTTCTACTTTTTACCAATATCACATTCCAAGCAAGCACTCTAGATGCATTGTAAGTCATTACTGCTCCAAGGATGAAGTGACAGTGCCTTTAGGCTGCCTGGACCTCTAAAGAAATCCTTGGTTACAAAAGCATAAATAGCAACTCACCGGCTAAACTCTAAAACAAGTATTAAGACTCACAAAAATGAAGTTAAAGTAAAATCCTATTAATTCGGTATTTCATCATTGGATCAACTTTCCACCTTGAAAAAGTCACTACCAAACTTTTTTTTTTTAATTGTTTAAGGATTTTACCCTTCATTCCCCTTTCCCCCTTCATTTCATAGTTTTTTAGAGCTAAACAAAAGGCTCAGCAACTCCAAATCGTAGCTCTGTTTTTATATGCTACAGAAAAAAGAATAGTCTCTGTTTACTCAGGGTAAAATTAATTGGTCTACAGTAGCAGCAGCAAATGTATCACCAAATACAGTCAGGTATTACTGGTTTTTGATCCTTCAGTTGCCTACTCAAACTATCGCTGTACACATCACAGAGCGAATGAGGGATCAGGAGAAAGGTTAGGGTATAGAGAGTGCATAGGAATGAAAATGTGTTTGGGAGAGAGACGGGTACTTTAAGAAGGATAACTCAGATATATGAAAGCCTAGAAGATTTGCAAAATGGAGGGCTCTTTCAATACCAGTATTCACTCAGSTCTTTAAGCCTTAATTTTCAATGCACCAGTCACTTCAGTTATCAGCTCTCTGACTGACTTTGGGGTCAACAAAGAAAAACACTTAGCATTTAGTCACAAATGCTTAAATAAGATTGAAGCAAAAAATATCTGAACTATTTGAGACTAGAGAAACAAAGATTCACGAATATAATTCTTGTCATCAAGTTTTCAAGTAGCTCTTTTGAGGGTTGATCTTTTCTGTTTTTTGTTTTTAAAGTAAAAAAATCTTATATCTCATCCATACAATGATATGGGTGAGAGTGTCAAACTAAGATTTTATAAATTCTGACCAAGCCCAGAAGCTTCTGGTCTAATCTTAAAATGGGTTATAGCTCTCCCTATTCTACTTCAAAAGCTCTCAGTTTGAACAACAGAACATTTTTAAATACAAAACCACGACTCAATTAAAAAAAAAAAAGTGGGAAGTTGGTAAGGCAAAGAAACCAAACAAACCCCAAAACATAACAGCTAATCCAAGTGAACCATTTCAACGGTTAATAGCTCTCCCTTTAATTTCATGGCATCTTCCTAGCACAAAGCTTCCAGCATCAGCTTCCAGCACCGTTGTTAAGTATTATCATACTACACTGATTGTCCTTCAGATTTCCATATCCCCAGATCTCCATCAAGACTGCACAAGTTATCCTTAACACTTCACTGCTGTTCACGAGAAACGAATCATGGTCCTCGAGGTTTATTACAAAGTTTGTTCTCCAGTCCTTTAGGGGTTCTTACAAGTGTTCTCTGAACCCCTGTATCTTTTCCTGGATTTTACCAAGGATGCTCAATATCAGATCTGGACAAATATTTCCGTGGCAGCTGCACCAGAAATTGCTATTCAGGGATAAGAGAGGGAAAGAGGGTGCTAATACAAATTCAGAAAGCTTTTATATTGCTTTATTTATATGACCAATATGCAACCATTTTACACCAATGGAAATACATGCTCAACATACTACAAAGGGTCCTGAAAATCTTGACAAACACACTCTGCTCTGCAGTTGCAGCCCTAAAACTAGCTTCCAGTACTTTATTTGCAGCTCTCCCAGTATTATTGAGACAGAGAATAGAAACAGTGAATACAAAGCTCAACTGGATATACTTTTTGCATACTAAACAGGAAACTAGACACCTATATTAAGAACAATTCACAAAAATCCCACCTAGCTAAACAGTTAGGCATCAGTATCCATAGACTGTGGCCCTCGCAGACTGCYCTTGGCCTTCATCTCCTGCCCAAAGCCATCTGGAATTCATGAAGTAAGCAGCAGCCCCTCACAGGGTGCAAGCTTCTGCAGTCACAACCACTCTCATTCAAAACACCACTGCCAACAGCAGAAGTTACCTGATCTGGGCAACTACCCTTCCAAAAGGGCAAGAAGGAGGACCCAGAAAACTACAGGCCAGTCAGCCTCACCTCAGTCCCTCGAAAAGTCATGGAGCAGCTCATCCTGGATACCTTTTCCAAGCATATGAAGGATAAGAAGGTGATCAGGAGCAGTCAGCATGGATTCACCAAGGGGAAATCATGCTTAACCAACCTGAGAGCCTTCTCTGATGGGATGACTGGCTGGGTAGATGAAGGGAGAGCAGTGGATGGTGTCTGCCTTGACTTCAGGGAGGCTTCTGACACGGCCTCCCATAACCTCCTCCTAGGCAAGCTCAGGAAGTGCRGGCTGGAKGAGCAGACAGTGAGGTGGGTTGAGAACTGGCTGGATGGCAGAGCTCACAGGGTTGTGMTCRGTGGTGCAAAGTCTAGCTKCAGGTCTGTAGCTAGCAGTGTCCCCCAGGGGACAATACTGGGTCCAGTCCTGTTCAACCTATTCATCAGTGACCTGGTGCACTTGCTTGTACCCTCAGCAAGTTTGCTGTGATACCAACCTGGGAGGAGTGGCTGGTACCCCAGAGGGCTGTGCTGCCGTTCAGAGGGACCTGGACAGGCTGGAGAGATGGGCAGAGAGGAACCTCATGAAGTTTGATGAAGGCAAGTGCAGAGTCCTGCACTTGGGGAGGAATAACCCCATGCACCAGGACAGGTTGGGGGGTGATCTGCTGGAGAACAGCTCTGCRGAGAAGTGACAGGATGAGAGGCAACAGGCACAAACTGAAACACAAGCAGTTCTGTCTAAACATGGGGAAAAATCTTCTGTACTGTGAGGGTGCCTGAGCTCTGGAACAGGTTGCCCAGAGAGGTTGTGGAGTCTCCATCCTTAGAGACACTCAAAAGCCACCTGCACAGGGTCCTGGGCAGTGTGCTCTAGGTGACCCTGCTTGAGGAGGGGCGTTGGACTAGATGATCTGCAGAGGTCCCTTCTAACCTCAACCACTCTGTGATTTTGTGTGATACCTTCTGCCTAAAAACCTTACATCATCTCACAGTTAGAGATTTCCTCATAAAATGAGGTGAGCTGTCCAGACTCTGGGCTTATCTCAGCTTGAGTTCCCTGGAGATTACCTTAATCCTTGAAGCGCAGGGCCAGCTGATACAGCCCAGCCTCAYTGAGGCTGTACCAGTACAGTCGGACTAGCAAGGTTCATGTCTCCAGGAAAGAAATGGTAGCAAATATGACCCTGTTATCCAGGAATGAGAATCCTGATGGGACTGGGATAGGAAGGAATGAGAGAAGAACCAGATTTCAAGATTCACCATTGTTATGATGTGATATTTCATTACTAATGCAAAATGAATAACCATTCTGAGTATTCATCGGCAGATTATAGTGTTCATCCTATTGGAGAATGAAAAATAGCCCCATTTCAGTTTTATTTGAAGACTAGCAGTTAGGGAATGCAAACCGAAAAGAGCCTAAAACATTGATCCTTCATTTATTGATGCTTGAACACTCTAGGTTCAGAAAGACCCAGTAGCCAAGTGCCCCATTATCCTAGGAAATTAATCAATATGCTTTATGCCAAAGGTGACCTGTTATGCAATAATCTCTTGTGGAGCAAGAAATATATCCCTTATCACTCAAACCTAATATCTTAGGGCAACTCTGTTTTTCTGTTTTCTGTGACAGAAAAGGCAGCATGGGAAAGCAGTGTCAAGGTCAGCAGGGTGGAGCAGAATTTTCACTTCCTTGTTGTTCTGAAATTCTATAATGGCAAAGCTCTACTACAGCTGTACTTCTGGAGTTCTTTGTTTGAAGAATTATAAAATATTGCTTCCTCCATAATTGTTTTTTGTCCAAGAAAAGCTATGCATGACGAATGGTCAGCTATAATCAAAACCGTAATCTCTGTAAAAAAACAGTCTCCTAAGCAACTATTATTTTTCATTCAGAAAACAAAGAAATGATAGATTAGCCTCTCTATTGCAAGAGCCACCAAATACAAGTAGATAAGGCGCTGCACCTTTTTCTCAGAGAAATAAAGTCCATTTTGCAGTTGCTCAAGCAATGGAAGCCTTCAGGAAAATTTTGCTGAAAAGGGACATTCCAATTCCACTATTTTTAAAAGAAATGCACATGTGTTCTTAACGTTCAAACATTCTTGGTAAGTGACTGATTTATATGTAAAATCAATCAATAAAGAACCTCAGATATTTGCAAAATTCTATTTACAGAATATTGAAAATACTCTAAATGTCAACACAATGATGTACTTGACTGGACACAAACTCCTTCTACTCAGAGTTACAGATATCTACTCTTACTTTACACTGTTAGTCAGAAAAGGCTACTATCTAATTCAGATTATGATGGAAATAGCAACTCTAACAGCACAGCCACAATTCCAGGCAGCAGCCTTGGTATCTTCCCAGCTCCCTGGAACCATTTTCATTTCAGTGCTGCTTGCAGATGCATTATAACCTGATATGCAAGCTGATTAAAACTTAATCATGTCTACACAAGATACAGTCAACATATCTGTATTATACTATAGACACAGGCAGTCCAAGATTTTGTTATGTTTTAAAATCTACTATAAAGGCTAAGTGAGACCAGAATGCCCGAAGTTATCGTTTGAGAAACTGCTCAAGTGTTCAATATTGCAGGCAATCAAATCAGAAAATATGATTAAAAAGACAGAGGTCTTTTCAAAGTGTTCATGGATGATTTTAAAGTGAACAAGAATTTCTCCGTGAAACTGGAAAACTTCTTTCCTCTTTTTACATCCAATGAATTGCTCAGCTCTGCTGAATCCATAATTGCCAATGAAAACTTCACTATTCCTGAACTTGACTGGGAGAGGAAGATGGAACTTAACAATCTCATCAAGTTCCTTCAACTTGTCTTTTTGATAATTCTAATATATATTAACCAAAGAGCTTTCCCTAAAGTGTTCTAACCCAATCTAATTTTAGACTCCAGTCCCTTAAAAATTGATCCACAGGAAATAAAATTGCATCTATTTGACAAAGTTTGAAGTGCTGATAGCTAAATTCTTCTTCCTTGTTAAGAACCATTAACGAGATGACATACATAAAATGACATCCTGTAGTTTTTCTTGTAAATTAGGCTTTTTAGACGACATACATCTTATGCCAAAAATTACTATGGTCAGCTCTGGTTTKTGACGTATCATCCTATTTAATCATCAATTACAATACCATACACTACAAACATATATGACAGTAACTGTAACAGAGACTTTTAAACCAATTTTAAAGAGTACTTTCAGCCTGCAGAAGGATGCTGCTGCTCAGGTTTATCCTAAGGTGGTTAAAAAAGTTGTCTGCAACAGAATTGGAAGAACCAGGTGACATAACTGATGACTAACTGATTACCTGATTTCCTCAAAATGAGCTTCAAAGAGGAGGAAGACCTTCTTTTAAATAGTGAATACATTTTCTGGGAATGTTTTTAGCCAAATACATCAGGGAGAGACTGAGTTAAACCTTTTGTAAATTCAGTATTATTATTATCACCTACATAAATGTCTTTTTTACCAGTGTGATTTCAAATCATCCCTAACCGCATAATCAATAGTATACAACAGAATTAACTAGTGATTAATCAAGTCCGCAAGAGTCAGMGCTCTCAGGTACCATGTGGTTGCAGGGCGAAAAAGGGAGAATGAGTGAGCTTTGTAGTTTACCCTAAAAAGGTCAAGGAGTATGGTGCAGTTTGAACTAAGAAGCTTGGACACACAAAAAAGAGGATGCAACTAACTACATGCTGAAAATATGGAACCAGCAGCTGCCACAAAGATCTGTTGCTCTAGTTGCCAGATTCACCTATACCCAGATCATAAGCAAACTGTTATTAGTTTATCTTTCCAGGAATTACCACAGGACTTACTGCTTAAAAAAGAGCTGCTGCCARATATCTCCCTGCCAGCACCAATAAGCATATCTTCTCACTCTCAGATCATGAAAAAACTACTGACTGCCAAGGTAACTACAGTATTGGTTTATTTTGATCTTTGTATAAGGAGATAGGCCAAAGAGAATTTTCAGTGAATTCTGGTTAGACTGTCTATTGAAAAGGGGGATACAACAGATATAAGTGGATAAATCTTTTAGAGATGGGTATCTAGAAAACCAGAAGCAAGGATCCCTTCAGGGATTTGGGCCAAGGATCAAAGAAGCAGGGAGGAATGAAACTGGAAGCAGTAACTGAATAAGCTTTATATACAGATAGGCTTTATAGTCAGTGTTTCTGTATTCATTTGAACAGCCAATGTTGATATTATATTTACAGTGTCTGTAAAGGGAAGGCATACACCTGAGTAGGACAGAAGGAGGAAGCAGTGCTGTATATAGGGATTATGTGTGTAAGGAAAATATAGTTTTTATCTGGAAGGGAAGAGAATTCAAATATATTTGCAAGGCTGTATTGTCTGACAACTGTATCTCAAGTGATAAGTGTTCTACATGATGCGGGCTCCATTAAGAAAAAAGAGGCGTTTCCAGCACCTTCAGTCTTCACCCCTGCTTCTATATTTTATCTCAGCAGATCACAATAAGAATCCTGACTTTCTGAAAAGCAAGCACATGCTATGCTCAAACAAGATGTACATGTGTGGTTGCATGTGTATGAAGGCTGCACACATGATTAATGATTTGAGCTCTCTCCATACTTTTACACGAAATATCTGTAATTGTACAATGGAAATTTGTGTGTAGACGTAAGATCATTTGAAGTAGTTTAAGAAATCTATCAATTTAAGAAATCTGYCAATATTTAAGATTTGCTGCACTGAGAGCATGCTGTGTACATTAAATTGCTCTGTTACAGGTTTTTAATGGAAATTTTGCTGAAAACTCACCAGAAGTT
The DNA here is from genome assembly GCA_003342895.1 of Casuarius casuarius. Classification (NCBI taxonomy): domain Eukaryota; kingdom Metazoa; phylum Chordata; class Aves; order Casuariiformes; family Casuariidae; genus Casuarius; species Casuarius casuarius. The sequence continues at coordinate 1,394,344 of PTFA01000098.1, read as the reverse complement.
TATACAAAAACAGCTGCAACCAACTCTGCACCCCCTTCCCCAAGTCTCCCAGCAAGCTGATCATCACTACTCAAAACCAACATAGACTTGCTCAAACAGCTCAAAGCAGCACTCTAACCTGGAGGAAAGCAACAAAATAAGACACACCAAGGTTTGCTTTGCTATTAGATATATACGATGAATTTTTCTACATTCAAAGCAAACAGAGGTATCATCTCTTCCAAATGAAGTATGTCAACACAGAATGAGATTACTGTTTTAAGTGTCCTCTTCCAAAGATGCACTGATGCAAATGAGGAGAATGGAATTTGATTGATAAAGAATGCTGAAGCAGTGATCAACAGATGATGATTACTTTAAGATCTTGCTATAGCTTGATCTATTAGAACCTATCTTAATGAGGAAAGGATTTAACTCAGGTGGATTTGAAAATTGCCTATTCTACTAGTCTTTATGCAACCGGAATAGTCCATTCTCAAAAGACGAGGGATGCATTCCAGAAGATTTCAGTCACTAGGTATTTGAAGAAAAGATTCTAGAAGAAAGAAAAGGGGGAGGAAATAGTCAAGCAAAAAAGGGTTTGGAATCCATCAAGATATGAATTGCCAGACATCCATTTCTCTTGTCACAAAGCTGCCATAACGTTCATATGATTTAGTGATTATTACTGGTTCAGCAGACATGACTGAAAGGAAATCCCTGACATACAAAGTGTAGTAGTTTAAAAGGAAAATCAAAAGAATGTGAAGAGAATCAACAGACACATACAATTATGCATCTTTTAGATCTGAATGTGATACACTTACATGGCCCCTGTTGAACTTCATGGGACCAACAGTGAAGTTAGCTGAGGCCTTCAAATCTTGCTAAAAGACATCTCAACAAGATGATCCAATATGGCTCGATATTTCTTCTTTTTCTTTCTCACCTGAATTTAGAGGATGCAGAGTCTAAATTCCTTATGTTATTTCTTACAAGAACAGCATTCAAGATGTTTGAAAGTGCAATATTAGAGACAACCTGGGTTTCAAAGGAAACGTTGCTAAAAGTTAGTGACAAATGAGTGTATAAAACTATGAACATGCTTCTGTATTTTCTTCTCAGCCCTGCATTCCTAGGAAAATAAGGTATTTCAATTTGATGATAACACTATAATGACTCAAAGATACAAGTCAGACTTAAAAACGATGCCTCAATCCAATATATACTACATTACGTAGTATAGCATTCCTTCATTCACTAAATTTCCTTTTCTTCTCTGCTCCCTCCTCCTCATATAAAACAAAACCAAAAGCACAGTGTGTAGAGGTGATCCGTCATTGATAAAGAAAGAGAACCATCTAAAGGAGATCTTGTATAAGATGAGTTTATGTTACTGTGTTGTTTATTTATAATGGTAGTACAGTAAAAAAGAGGGATTTAAAATAAAAAACTGTATTCACACAAAGCTCTTCTATGTAAATATTTAAGAGAGATATATTATTTCTTGATGTGAACTATGTGTTTCATAGAAACTTCTATGAAGAAGCTGCACACGAAAAAAATCCTATATTTGATGTCCAGTTGTGACAGTAGAGCATATAGATGTGTTTCAGTAGGAATGTGATAATCAAATCTGAATGAAGTTTTGGATTAAAAAAAAATAATCATCTCCATATGAACAGACTGTTACTTCTGTATTTTTAAAAAATATGTATTTATTACAACACATTTCTAGAAGTTATCTTCAAGGTAGAAATTCTCATTTGTAACTGAAGCACAGCCAAAACCAAGCAGATTTTCAGCTTGTTTCAATTTTCTGAGCAGTAACAATGGAAGTACAGTAATTCTTACCTGCCGTGGCTGCTCTGTTACTCGCTGTGGATCAGATCTCACTTTGTTACTAGGATGATTGGTAACTTTGGTGACTGGTTGTTTGAAAATTGATGCTGTTTGTCTGATTGGCAAAGTTGTATTTAAGTCTGGTTTTCCCTGTTAAAAGAAAAAAGCGAATTAACAAGTGTTATACACACACAAAAAAAATCCATATATTAATGTTGGATTCACCCTCTGCTATTGATTTGCAAAAAAAGAAGCTTTTTTGGAGTAAAGATTTCCCTTAAATGCTATATCCAACTAACCTTCATAGTCATCCTTTTGAAAGGGAAAAAAAAAATGTAATGCTTAACTGGCTCCAGATATTTTCACCATCTTTTATCAATTACTCTCTGAAAGAATCAGACTGCTTGAAAGTCCACCTTTCCTTTTGGTAAAAATACATGTTATTTATGCAAGTGACTTACATTCCGAAAAGAGACAGCTTCACCATTAGGAGGCAAAATGAATCTCCAAAGCTTCACAAAAACATACTTGTAGCAAACGTTATATTTACAGAGTTCCAAGTCTTAAAGGCCAGCAACTTCCTACATAACTCTTCTCCTCAATTTCCTAAGTGATTCCTATATAAAAGAATTCTTAATTAAGTGCAGTAATTTATTCTGGAAAGAAACTAAAACTATTCTACTTTAACAAATTCTGCTGGAAAAGTTAGATTAGTTAGGTTTGTGAATTGATGATTCCCAGCTATCACTGGTAACACTTTACTAACATATCTTGTCACATACAAAAGCCTTCAAACCATCAAACCAGTAGTATATACTGGTACACAGCTCCCCTGTGTAGATATAATCTTGAACAAACTTCAAATCACAGAAAATCCACTGGAGACCTACATATTTTTCTAATTAACTGCTGGGGAAACTATCTGACATTCACAGAGGGACAACAGAAGAACAGATATGCATGTATTATAGATACACATGCACAAACACAGCATGAGATAAGGGGGGCACAGAACAGAGACAACAGTCATTTAACTAAATTTTCTTTATATAGACTGATTTTTGAAGATAGTCAGCATGAACTATTGCTCAAGTTCAAATTAGAAAGGCTACTCTAATTACTTTGTTTAAAAAGTAAATCTAAAACATAACACCAGATTTATTCTAATCTGGAAGACAGCAGGATAATTTTTCATCGTAATTTATTTGTAAGCCTTATTAGATGTAATTACAGTTAAGTTTGCTGTGTGCCTATTTTGTTTCGTTTTGCCTCTGAGTAGCTTTTGAACTTTGTGTCCAATGTCAACCAAACTTTTTAAAAGTCTTGAGAAAATTTCTTTATACGAGTTTTGTGAAAGCTGGTATTCAAGTAGAGATGGGAGCAGGGAGAGGAAGAATGTAGGGAAGCATCTCCTGTGAGGGAAAGGAAAGCAGAACCCATTTTTCTATGTGGACAGCCAACAGTCAGCACATACTTAATTCCAGACCAGCACATTTTAGGCCATTTCTTTCCAGGGAGTGGGGGCTTTAAAACAGGAAATCAGAGATACTGAAGTGTAAGATTAAGGAATATAGATACACATAGCACAAATCCATAAAATGGCAAACTTTATTAATCCAGGTGCTTACTAAACAATTTTTATAGTTTCAGTAATGAAAGAACATTTCTAGACCAAACAGTTTAAGGTATATCCCATTAGTTAACTCCATAGACATTTCTGGCTTCTTCCTCATTCATTGCTAGTAAAATGTGTCATAAAGACACTAGTCCCAGACTAAACTGACACCAGCTTCCTCAGAAGTGATTTTGTTTGATATTTAATGAAACAGGAAAGTCATATTAAAATGCATCATATGTCTGGTACCAAAAACACTATCAAAGCTTTGGAGCTTAACAACACATTCATGTTCACTACCAATGAACAAATTCAAGCGTGAGTGATCTGGGCTGTGTGGTTTGAAGTAAGCCTGAGTTGGAGACACTGCTAGTGCCTGAATCTCTCTGTAGAGCAAGAGCCCAAAAAGAAGCCTTTCGGCTGGGGGAAGAGAATTTTCCCATAGCCTCCAAGACTGATGAAGAAAGACAAAAATACAATATCGAAACACCATGGTAGCTTTCGTAAGTCTGTCTCTCTATTTTAAAGCAGACTGCTACTTTGAAGTGCTGTGACAGCACAACAGCATCTTACAGCTTTCTGTCTGCAATCCCAGCTCCTCAGGCTCCTGAGGATGTAGTCTTTCAAACTTTTCTGCTCTTGGATTTCTTTTGTTGCTTTCTTAACAACTAAAGGTCTCTCGGCTTCTTTTTCAAGGCATACAAGGGTGTGACTGAGAAGACACACGTGCTTATATCCACACAACAAGAGAGACAATGAAAGCAAATATCCTCACATTTAAGCAGACACATATTTTCCCAATGAACATATATTAAGATGTTCTCTATTCTGCATGACAGTTCTAAGCACTTCAAAGCATTTAACAGTCATACCTAATTTTGAAAAGAGAACTGTTCAAGCTTTTGCTTTTTAGAAGTTTAGTTACATGTTCAAAAGGAAGAAAAGTAAGCTATCATGTAATATTTCAGGTCCTATAAGAAAGTTTTATAATTGGCTGTGAGATCATAGTTCAGAAGTTACACGATGAACTTCAATATTAGACTGTACCAAGAATCAAGTTAAAAGAATTTTTCATTAGGATTTAGTTATATACCTATTATACACTTTAGAATTTACTTATATACCTATTACATACTTACACTTCTTCTAGAAAAAAAAAAAGAAAAAGAAAAAAAAGACTAAATTCTTGGGCTTAAAAATGYGAATTAAATCTCACTCTTCAAATCCTCAGTATTTAGACTATATAATTTGGACTATACAACTTTATAAAATAGAATAAGTTAAGAACCAGAGAGCACATGCTTGTTTAAAAACCTTTAGTTTCTAAGGTGAACATACTGGAATTCCATATAATTGAAATTAGAGAGATATTCTCTAATGATCTGTGTAAAAATGAAATTAAAAAATTGGCTAGGGGCTCAGGCTTATTAAGCAATAAGCCTTCTGTTCACAGCTTCAGCATCAGATTAAATTCTTATTTTAAAAGTAGGTATCCCTCTTTTAGAGCTTTGCTAGGAATCTGACAGGGTAGTTCCTCCATCAACAGAATGTCCTGTATTTTAGCATGTCTCTGTTACTGCAAGGCGGATAAGAGATGAGAGGGAGTGTGAAGTCATTCTTTCTATATTTGTACAATGAACAGCCTATGAACTAGCAATAAAGAGAATATCATCTCTGTACTCTGCAGAAAGTAATTTTCATCAGAAAGAGCAGACAAGCCACTTAATCCCAAGATATATCCTTGCAAACCACAATGGCACAATGGTTATCATATTGGCTACTCCCATCCAACTATTTGGCTCATCTTCGGGGGGGGGGGGGGAGGCAAGGGAGAGAGCCACTTTATACAGCCTCTCCAAGATAACACTGGGTTATTAAATTCTTCCTGGTGGAAAAATTAAGGTATTCCTCCATATAACCTCAAGGCATATAATTGATAGGAAGGAGCAGTAGAATAATACTTCATATTTATCTAGGCACCTTAAAATGTAACCTAACTGACAGGATGGTTTTAATATTTCAGGCCTAAATTCTTCATCCAGAAGGCAAAGAAGTTGATTTGTCAAATGTACTATGCACGTTCTTATCTATTCAATAGTATGACTCAAATCATGTACTAGTTTATAAGTAAGCTCTGCAGCATGTTGGGAATCCTTGTGTAATACTGATTTGCTCAACATCTTGTAAAAGCCAAAGMAGCTTTCCAGACCAACAGACGAAATATGCTAGAACACATAGGTGAACCCTGACCTCTCCTCTAAATACACGTTGTGATTTTACAGGTCTCTTTTTTTTCTTTTCTTTTTTTGTTTTTTCTTTACAGGTAGTGCAGTTATCTCATTAAAAATATAATAAGGCTAAAACCTCAAATTCCAGTGGAAGTTTTCTTCAGAAATCCAGACATCTATCATTTCTAATTTATAAACTTACTGCCAGAAACGAACCAGTCCCATATCTGAAATACTATTGCTTTCAAAAGAGAAAAGTAGCACATCAGAGATCTCCATATTCAGCTCCATCCCTTACCCACTGCTTATTCCTGTCTAACTGCTGTGACCAGAGTTCCCATGTCCAGAGCAAACAGCAACAGGACATGAGTGCTTCTGCCTAATTCCACTTGTTAGTTCAAATTATGCTGAGAAATTACCACTCAATAGTTCAGAAATTCAAGGATCTTTTTATATAAAGCAAAAATGAGAGTCTAAGTTTGCAGACAAGTTTATATATTGGTCTTCTTTTGTTTCATCCAGATAGTCCCACCCTACTTGAGGAAGACTTTCAGATACTTTGGACATTGCTTTTAGCATGTGCATTGCATGCTAGATCAAGGACTGTTCTAATGGGTTCTAATTCATACTGTGGGCCGCAATGAACACTGCTATAGATCCTCTGATCAATCTAACTTCAATCTAGAAATATCATTCTGATTCTGCTCTTCTGTCAAGCATGCTACCTTTTCAGATGACATTCACATAACTCCCACATCTCAACTTATCCAGAGCTTGCTGAAGTTCCATCTCTCTCCACAGGTTATTGGGTTTCTAGAACTCTGATTTCCCCTCCCTAAACTCCATAAAAAGAATAGGGAATGCCCAGTTAACCTAATTTTCTTTTTAAATGCCTTCAAGACAGAGTATATGAGCTTGGACTCACAGAGTCTTGCAAAGGGGTTCAATCCTTCCAGTTTTGCCCATTCCCCAGGATACACTGATGTTTATTTAGCAGCACATGTGCTTGCAGGCTCAAGGCTCATTTTCCATAAGAGAGTTTGAGGTACTGACTATGGACTATGGACTTTTTTCCCATTAACAATGAAAAAGTAAGTCTAATGTTAGACTTTTTTTTTATATATAATGAAGCAGCACTGGAGAGCAAAGTACACAGAATCACCAACCACAGCTGGACAGCAACAGCATGTACTTAAATTTGCCCCAAGTATTATAGCAATCAAATACCCTCACACCAGATAACTTAATCTGCACCACTACCTTGATAGACTTTACCTATCTTGCAAGCTTTGCATTCTCTGATCTTGTGACATCAAGTTCAAAGCAGTATTTGAAGCTTTGAAGTCCATGCCTCCAGGACATTTTGTGCAGTAGCACCAGTATTGGTGGTAAAATAGCTACTAAGACTGAAAAAAAACAACAATATTACTGAACCATCTGCAATATGGGGGATAAACCTGGTTCAGCAAACATTTCTAGAACAAAGGCCTGATATTCCAGTTCATGAAACATATTTCAAGATTTCTTTTGGTATGAAATCTAACTTAAAGAGTAGTTTAACTTTGCTTTACACCTCGAATGTATTAACACCTCCCCCCCTCCCCCTCAAAAAAGGAGAGAAGTCCCCTTAGGCACTGTGAGCACTTAAGCAAATTCAGCTATATTAAAGAGCTGTTTAGCCTTTACAATTAAAGCAACACCCTGATGAGTTATAATCTATGCAGAAAATAAAGGTTCATATTTATCAAGCAACTATCAAGCAAAGACTATCCAGGATTTTTGCAATGCCATGGCTCTTACCGACATGTCCCAAATACTTTTTAAATCAAGGGCACATACTAGAAAATGGTCATTAGGATAAACTGTTTAAACTAAAAATAGATCCATTCCTAAGTTCTGTAATCATGCTCTTATTACTTTCCAACCTTTTTTCCTTACTAATCACAGTTGCATCTGGGCTTTCTGAATTCATTCTAAATAAATGAAGTCTCCCATTTGTGGCCACAGAAATAAACTTTTTGGTACAGACACTTGTTAAACTCATCCCCAGCAGCCGGCGGATCTTCACATGTACAGGGGGAAAAAATTATCACATGGTACAGGTGGTACAGGAAATGACTGATGTTCAGATTTTTTTTTTTTTTTTTTTTTTACAACAAACCAGAACCCAGCCTATGTGTAAGATTCATTCACAACAAGGGAAAAACTTCCAATAGTTACGTCCTAATAGATGAAATAACTAATGTATCTACAACCAACACCTCTCCTGAACTCTCTGTTGAGAGGTTCTTTGAATATTTCAGATGAAGGACACTAACTACATATTTCGAATGGCCAGACACAGATTGGTTCCTCTAAGTCAGTGATTAAGTTCACCTTATTCAGGTATAGGCATACCTACAAGACTTTGTCATTCAGAAACAAAGACATACTTACATTGCTTGATTACTATCACAAAACAAAATCTTTTTCCGTTCTGGGAACTATGGCAATATATCAGCTAGTAGGAATATCAATGTTCCCTGCTCAATTTATTCATTATTCTGAGCATTTCATGCTCCACGAATGGTTTCCAAAAAACCTTTCAGTTCACTAACTTTCCAAAGACATGTATTTCCAGAAGCATCAATGTGCTCCAGACATTAAAAGAAAGAAGACATTTAAAAGCTCAATAACATATTTCCAGGTCTTTCAAATCCTATAATCTCAGCAGTCACTTATAACCAGACAGTGTGTTTAATCATTAGTCTCTACTATGTTTTCCTTTCAAGATAAAAAACTGTCAGGCATATTTTTATAAGCACAGCAGTGTGCTGTTTCTATTGGATTCTTATTCAATCTTATTTCATTGTCTCTTCAAAAGCACTTCAAATAAATCAAATAACTTAATTTGCAAGGGAAATGTAAAAATGTTTACACTGAAAGTAGTGAAAAGATTTATGTAGGATAAAGCAAAACTCCTCTTGTGGCTCTGCAGTAAATCAACCTATTGCCTTTATTGCCAGTACTGAAAGGTCAATAAGAATGCATAATGCTAAGATAGGAGAAAAGTATATTGCTAGAACAGTATTTTTAAATCACTTATACTGCTGTATATTAATGCTGCAAAACAAAGACATTTATTAGCATATAATATCCTTGGTTCCAGCTGAAACCTGGAGACATTAATAGGTCATTGAAGACACTGAGTTCTAGGCTGCTAATGATGAGAATCTCAAAGTTAGAAGTATGGCACGAGAGTATTTCCATCCACCACATGCATAAATCTAGCTGCCTGGACACGTCTGTGAAAGAAGGCTCAAGTACATTTTTATACTTGTTCTTGAAACTTAAGGGATGCCAAACAATTTAGAAACATTTGTGGTAAATTGTTTGCATAAAACAAACAACCAGTAAAATATGAGCAAGTTTATACACAAACTTGCCTATGCAAGTCTCTCTCTTCAGGCCCCTCTAGCAGCACAGCTGCAAGGCAGACTAGAAGATGACCACAACCAATCTCTTTCAACATCTGTAGAAGAAAATATAAACTTCAGGATTAAGTTGAGGTCCTATTTTTAACTAACAAAGAATATAGAAAAAATTCTTGAAAGCCCATGAAGTACAGATTAAATCACTCAGAAATAATGAATGTTATTTACCTTAAAAAAAAAAAAAAACAAACAGCATTAGATTCTAATCTTATATTTAATGTACTTACTCTTAGTGACATACAAGTAATCTAAAATCACAGTAATATGAAGTGAGCATAGTTTCATCTATATTTTATATAGCATTTTTTTTAATTTCTGCTTATGCAAAAAGCCTAATCAAAACCTTTTCCTAAGACTACCTCATAGTTATACTATTCGAAAGCCACATGTTTGTGGAAAGAAAAAAATTAAAAATAAAATGAAGGCATGCTTTAAATAAAAAGAAATCAGCATGAAATGTGTGGTTCACACATTAGAAATGGCAGATGACAAAGAACATCAGTATACAGGACTAGGCTATAACTTGTTAGGTGTTTTCACACACTACTGTAAATTATGAAATCCCTAAGAATAGAACACTTTAAAAGGAAAACATTGCAAGCTCTTACAGAAAACCTTTCAAACTTCTGAGGAGAACTGTTGTATTAGATATCTATATTATGTCCAGCAATGTAGTATGTGAGCATCAGTTAAATGCACTTGTCATCTCCCTATATGGTACATCRATTATTTTCCTTCTGTATGCTTCCCTATATGGTACATCAATTATTTTACTTCTGTATGCTTAAGCCTTTTATTTTTAAGCTACTGTATAGCTGCTGTATTCTTCAGCACTTGGAAGGCTACACTGTTGTTCAAAAATAAACAAATAAGAGAACAAYCTGCATCAATTAAGAAAGGCCCAGTCCTGAAATAAACACAGAAAAAATACCTGGCCTTGTTTAGCTGCAAAGCTATAAACAGACACCCAGATTTGTACAGACAAATAGAGTTGCCTCAGAAAACAAGCTTCCTGGCACATATTAAAAACGTGAACTATTTCAGCTCAGAACAGGAAGATGAACATAATAACTTCAAAACTTGCACAGGAGAATCTATTGGTGCTAATAGTCATAACTCTCCTCATTTAGAAGAATATTATTCAGGCAGATGACTAGCACTGAAGTTTGTTCTCTTTAGTCACAAGCCAACTCCTGAATTACTCAAACTTTTTTTTCATATTTAACCTCACCTTGATATTTTCTTGGGTAGTAGCAGAGCATTCCCTACTGCAAATTTAAAGATTTGCATCTACCACTACTAAAAATTAAACATACATGTACATCTCAGAAGCAGACTGCGTTAAGCAGAAATGAACTATAGGAAAGGATTTTTTAGGATATCCTTAAACACAGTATTTACTAACAAACCTTATTTTGATTGAGAGAATCATTCCTTAGTCTCTGTTTGTTCTTCTGCAATTTACTGGGCATCATCTTTCCCGTTCTGAAGTCAAAACTGCTGAGATCAACAGTGTTTCCCAGGTATCTTGCCAACTGAGGCTTGCTTCTGAACTTCTTACCACTTGGACTAAAAAGAAGAAAACACTTTAGTATGTTTTGTTGTACAACAGGATACAACCTTGACTTCTTATAACAGGTTTTATACCTTGTTAAATATCTGTGAAGTTTCCGTATCTTTACTCCATGTGGCATGTTCATTGATGCACTGATTAGTGATGGTATACCTGTCCAGTCTCTGCATATCCAGTCCCATCCTTTGCATAAGATTTAACTTATGTCTCAAGCGGATGGACACTAGGATACACTACACCCTGGAAAGCTGCCTTCGCAGTTATTCTAAACTAAATTCACGTATAAGCAGCATACAATGGAATGTCAGGCTGTGCACAAGTGAAGGAACCTCTCTGCACAAAACAAGATCAAAGGCGAAGCCTAAACTGATTGCTAAGGCCAAACAAGACTCAACAGCAACCCTTCCCAGCTATCAAACAGCGTGGCATTAAACAGGAGCACAGCACCAAGATTTGAGGTGACATAACACCACTTATCTATTCAGTCACTAACACTGTTGAGCAAAGCCAGAAAAGTAACTGAGCAATAAGCAAGCAAGCAGCAAGCAAGATGATGCAAAATATGAAGCAGGTCCAAAGCTGCAACTGTGTATATGAATGGTAGATCCCACCACAATAGATGAAATTAGTTATACAAAATTTACCAAAATCAGCTTCACTTGGAACTATTCCCACTTACCCCAAATTTCCAGCTGATGTTTTGAGTAATATCGGCAAATATCCAATTTATAGTTAGCCTAAGAAAGTGGTATTTCTACCAGTCTTCACATTACAGAACTTTCTAACCCCTCATCTATACTATGGTCTCAAGCCTCCGGAACAGCGACACACACATCGTGCACGCGCTGTCAGCACTGAACATGCATTTCAGCCCTGCAGATTTTCACTGACCTTGTAGGGGCTTCAAGTGGACTTAATAAACAGTCTGCATGTCCTGTGTGCAGGTCACTGCCAATGCGCAGCTTATTGACAAAAAGCTACATAAAGTTACCTCCACTGTAAGGGACAATGGTGCTGCCTCCTGACCCAAAAGTTTGGCAGAAAACCAAGTGGTGAGAAATGCTATACAAAACTCTCAGACTGCAACACCAGTTTATGATAGCCTCACAGTACATAGCCATGAAAACAGCTAAATATTCATCACATGAAGTCAACAGTCACTTGAATGTCTAATGCAAATTTCTATCCAACAAATTTAGCCAAATATCAAAAGCTTCCAGGCTGCTGAAACCCAACAGATTAACAGTGCTCACAACATTTTTCAGGCCACCTCCTTTGTGCAGAAAGATACTAAGGATTTTTGTTTTCTTCACTTCTCCAAAGTGTTTTTTTTCAAACGTATAAATACCTCAAGGCAAGAACTTCCACACAGAAGAATATGTATTGAATTCTGGGAAAAATACCTAATTAAGACCAACATTTTAAAAAGTTATTTAAAAGAATCCAGAAATACAGACAGGTAATTAACAAGAGGTAGAGGGTGGGGGGGGGGAAAAAGAAACCTTAAAACAGATTGCAATCTGAAGCTAACCTCCTCAAGGATGGGTGTGGGAGGGGTAAAAAGAACCCTCCCCCCTCCCCCAAACTCTATTCCACTTCTCATTAGGCACAGAATTGAAACTACAGTAYATGCCAAACTAAATACAACACACTTTAGTTTTATTTTAGATAGTGGAAATTAATGCCCTAGCTTGTTAACAGTAGGAAAAATTCTGCACCGCAAGGTCAGAGACAGAGCAAGTTCCTTGCATGGCAACTAAGTTTTCCATTAAAATAATCATATATGTTGTCTCTCATTCTTCTTCAAGCACTCACRTGAGACAAGTTCAGGATAAAACTTTGTCAAGAATTACTGGCTGCCTAGCCAAATGTTCCCGTTTTCTAACAACAGAGTGGAAGGGTTGAGTTTACTGAATAGAGCCTCCTGTTGTGAACTGCCTTCCCAACTTTCCTCATGAACATAAAACACTGAACAAAAAGGAGAAAACAATGACTTTAAGCAAACCCTGAAGTCAGTGTTTACACTCTCTGTTCCAAAACCTTTTTTTTAATTAAAACCTGTATATACTCAGTCGTTTTAGCCAATAGCTAAACAACAAGCAAAAGGATATAAAAGTTTGACAAGTACATCTTCTACTATATACTAATTTTTATACCAAAGAAGAAATTCATTTCATTCTTTCATTTTTCCCATACCACTACCTTCTTTTGTTCTGTAAGGAACTAACAGACTCTCATCAAGAAAGTACTCTTCTTATTAATTTTCCTCTTCAGCTTCCTTGGAGAGAAATGCCTCACCTATCCCCTGAGTTAATCCGAACTCCAGCAGTGGGCAGCTATCAGCCTAGCTTCACTAAAAACTCTTCGTGTAGAACTCTGAAAACAGAATTCAGAAGCAAACTTTATTAATGCATCCAATACCTTTTAATTCTGTTATTGATGCTTCTAACACCTTTTCTTATTACTATGATTAATCTAAAAGCAAACAAAAGAATATGATCCGATATTCCTAATTCGTGTCTGCATGGATCATCGGCAGGGTTGGTATTAAAGGCTATTTCAATCCACAGCACAAAATCTACCACTTAATGGTGAAACTATTAGTAGTGGCAGGCTGTAATTCATCAGCAAAATATCTATTTTCACCTTGAATTCAGTGTTAATAAGAACCACATTTTCAGGCTGAGATTAAAAAATAAAAGTTTTTAAAAAATCCAAGACAAAGAGTGCATGCTTTGAGAAAAATCTTTTTACAAAATGGCTAGTCTCACAAAAAAAGAAGCAATTGAAAATAGTTTTTTTTTTTTTTAATAAAGTGTGTTTGGTAATCTATCCATAGCTTTTGCTTTAATGTTTGCCCACACCAGTGTGAAGGATGAGATCAACTTGCTACAGCTGTCCTTGATTTGATATGAAAAGAACAAACTAAGAAGGCAGGTGTATTTACAGAGAGGAATCTCTCAACCTTAGCTTTGCCTCCCAGCTCTAGCCAGGGACCTATTCTGAGTGAGTTTGCAATTTCACTGCTCATTCGCAGTGTTCCACCCCTCTCCCAAATGCCACCGGCTCAGGCCAGCACCCAGGGACATCAGCACTTCCCTGTCTCCCCAGAAGTATGTGTCGGTTGCATCCTACCGCATTCATATCATTGTCCATGCATCTTTTCCTTCCAAATGGTTAACCAGCCTTCTGCCATCTCTGACAAAAAGCAGAAATTCTTTCTCTTAGACATTAAGAGCATAGTCTTCCATGCCCTTCTCTAATTCCCTATTATTTCCATTCTAAACAATTCCCTTATATTTAAAGTCATCTAGTTCCTCCTGATAATTTTCTGATCCTCACTTGTTCTGATGATGTCCGAGATATGAAACTTGTTGATGATGCATAGCACACACCACTTCTGCATCCAAGTTAATAAATATTAATATCAGATTAGTTCTAAGAATATCATTTGTGCAGCTCCATTAGTAACTTCCTACAACCAAGAAGCTATTGTTTTACAATAACCTACCACCGTTTCCTCTTCAATCCATACCTTAACCACTTTWTATTTCCCATTCTTCTCCAGCTTCAACGATATCTATCGACACTCAATAGAAAGTGAATTTCTCTGAAGTCCAACAGATTGAGCAGCATTCCTCCTGCTTAACTCAGAACACTGTGTCAGTGCAATCTATTGTGCAACCTATTGTGCAACTACATTTCAATTGATTCATTTACCACTAACCTCCCTATCCTTAATTGTTATACATTTTGAAGTTTCTAAAAATTCATGTGATACAGAAATATGGAGAMGGAGAAAATACATGGTGTGTGAGCCTTACGGTTTAACCTCAGTAGGAGGCAAACAAAACACCTATTGGCTTTCCCTTTGGTTTCAAGGAAGCAGTATTTTATAATTTTTCTACTTTGAAAATGTAGGCTGTCAAGCCAATAAAGTAAGAGCTTAATTTCTGAATCATTCCCAGATTATCTTTAATCTCTGCCTTGCTCTTGTTCCAAAGTCTCCTCACTTCTCTTACCTGCAGAGAAAGTTCCACTACGTAGAAGTCAAATAGAGGGGTTATGTGCAGAGGCTTTATTTGAACGTTTATTAAAGCATTAGTACGCACTAATGGAAAAGGTGACATTAGAGAGTCTATTTAAACCAGTATGCCTATATACAAGACTTCTACTTCCACATCTTCGATGAAACTATGAAACAGCATTTTCTGCTTTTTTTTAAAAAAAAAGGAGTTAAAACCAAGTTTAAGTTCAAACTTGGTTTTCAGTAGGAAAGAAGGGTAGATGGAGGGGTTTTACGTTTTGTTTGCCCTGAGAAGGGACTCTGGATGAAGGAGATATCTTAGAAGTCAGATTGGAAAGGATGTTGAAGAAGTCTCAGACTTCAAACTCAAACTTGCTGTAAAAGATTTTAAAAATGTATTGCTTTGAGTTCACATATTCTAAAATTTAAACTGCTAGAAAAGTCAGAAACATGGATCAGTACATTATTTCAAGAAGAAATTACATAGATATGGAGGAAACCAGTAAAACTTGCCCTCATCCACATGTTCTGGACATTCCTTAATTTTACACTGACTTCTTTCATGCAACAAGAAGGCAGTGAAAGAGTTCTTTCAGGGTGCTGTGACAYAGAGGAGCCTCTGGTTTGACTAAATTACAGCATGACCCAACATTGAGACAATTTAAAATTGCAAGATAAATGTGTAATCACACAGAAATATCTCCAACTATATCTTATAYAATAGATTGTTGTAAGACTGCTATTCTGATAAGCACTAAAAAAGTTACAAATATTTAACCTTACCTAAACATACATAACATTCTTTTTTTTAAGAATTAGTTAGCTTCAGTTAAAAGTTTCCATATTTTTCCCAAATAGAAATGTAATATATAGTGTATTTAAATAGAAGACTTAGTTCTCTCATATTTGAGACACATATAACCACTGGAACAGTCAAACTTTACCTTGTCAAGTTAAATGCTGTAGAAATTTTTTTCAACATAAGCAGTTAAGAAAAAACAGTACATCTCCAAAGAGGTAATACCTGCAACAAATCTAAAAACTATTCATTCAATAATGTTACCAAGCCTCAAATCACATTATACAAGATTAAATGGAGAACACAACCTTCACCAGCTATATGCTTGTGTAAATTCACAGACTATACAAATTGAAGTTCTTAGTGGGCTGAAAGTGATTATGTTACATAATGAGCCTGCAAGAGCTTTATTAATAAAGACACTTTTTCAGATGTTTCCAGCAAAGCAGTAGAACTAATATACAAGAAAGCTACCTTGAATTTCATTGTACGGCAAAACCTGCTTGATAGTTCCCTATCTGTCCTCCTCCTCCAACTCAAAATGCACAAGTTTACAGGCAAGGTAGTAGCTCAGCTTATTAAAACAATAATCTTAATGTAGGCAGACATTTCGGTTTTCAGTTGCTTTCAAAAAAATTGGGGCGAACTGCTTCATTTGTATTGTGCTTTTACATGCTGGCCCTCCCCATCAAACAGACTTTGGGGGAAATTTTCAACCACAGCAAACTAGATGCTCCAACAGCAGTTGACAGTTGGGAAAACAGGTCACCTTCTCTGAGTTAAAAACGTCTTTCCTTTTTGTTTTTTTAAAGCAGCTCTAGCTTCTCAGCTTTGCAGCAWTGACCAAAATAAGAAGAAACTGAAGGAAGAGGTGATCTCATGGCTGTTAAAACCAAAATACATTCCTTTAATTTAGCACGTATTCCCCTCTATTACAGCACTGCAGGGTCAATTTAAGCAAGTCAGTCACACCAGTTTTCCAAAGGTAGCCAACAGCTGCATGGTTTCTGTTTTCTGAGGGCCCAATCTGACAGGCTGTAGTCTGACCTAGAGGAATGCTGAAAAGTCAGATACCAATGGAGGAACAATGCTAAACACCTTTGAAAAAGCATGTCTGATTAAAGACACTTTAATTTGGCTACTTAACAGAGGTGGAGCAAGGCAAAGTACTTCTACCAATCACCCCCCTCCAAGAAGTGGGAATGAAGCCTAGGAAAGTAAGGAAACTGAAAATATATCTGAGCATTTCACAATGTAATAGTAAATAAGACCGCAGAAATCCCACAATAAAATTAGTTGTTTGATCTTATGTTCAAGCAAACCTAATACTGGACAGCTGCTCTTTAAAGCCTCCTATGTAGCTGACCTCTGAGGTACATGGTAGATTTATTCAACTAGGAAATAAAAGCTGGTCTATAATCATTGGAATATATCCTTTCTCAAAGATTTGATTGCAAATACTCAAACATATATTCTAAGACATTTCAAGATTTGGCAAAGAAGTCACTACATGAATGGTTTAAGTCCAGAATTTGATTTCCCTTGCAACAACACAATTTTTTTTTTTTTTTTTTACACAATAGTACATAGAGTTTATTTTGCCACACTAAATCATCGACAGCAGTTGATACTGGTGAATTTTAAAAAGTTATTTTCTAGATCTTTATTTAATCTTCTATTTCTGAAAATATTTTAGCTTATCCAACTCCATTTCTATGTTTCCTTAAAAACCCAGCCTGAAGAGCTGCCTTACTGAGACAGAGGACTCATCCATTGTGTCCTTGTGTAATACAATCAAAGTGTCACCACTATGACTTGATAATAAACATTACTATTCAGTACAGTGATGAATTCACCCTATAAAGAAAATTAAATATATTTTACATACGAAGACCCTCTTTGCCAACATGGTGCAACCAGCATTGCCCACATCACACCTACCTTAAGTAGGGGAGATTGTTACCATGCATTTTCAGAGAGCAGTGCAAGTTAACTGAGCCATGGAAAGCCAAGGCAACAGAAACAAATGCTTCACTGAAACTTCCAGCCGCTTGCTGAAGGTTGGGTATCACTGCAGGAGCTTCTGCTATACAAGGCTGTTTTGTTCTGCGTAAGCACAGCAATGCATTGCCAGAAATTTTCTTTCTGTGTAACACCGGTAAAGATGCCCCAAAACTGTCAGGCAACCTGCAGCACTGAAAAGGTTAGACCACCTTTGTCTAAACAGAAACCTGAGTATACTGCTTCAGGTATAATTTTGATTTATCTGTCATGGACTTCCATGGTCAAGCGGGTAAGCAGCATATAGTCTGTGCTGCAGTAGATTTCTAACATAACCAATCTGAGGTTTTACTTTCTCCTTCCAAAAGGCAATAGAAAGACACCCAAAATACTAAAACTAAAAGCTAAAGACAATCAGATTTTTGCTGACGCAAAAAACCTGAAGGTTAGGGTAACTCATTTGTTATTATCATTGTCCTTGCTTTGGTCTTCATTTAAGTTTAGAAAAGCAGTGCAATTATGAGCAGTGAAGGAGAAAAGATACAAAGTTTCAGAAGAGATTAGAAGAACAAGATGGTAACTCAAAATTCTGCTAAATTAAGGTCATCCCATAAACTGGGTGCACTGCAGAAAAAAATATAATGGGAGCAGCACTAATAAATTAATAACTGCAGCTAATGCTGGCAATTTTTTTCTTGCACAGAAGCTGAAACAGATTTCCAAGATTTAGACCTAACTATTAGAACTTGTTCTAGGCTCTAATTACCTTTGGAAACAAAAACAACAAAAAAGCAATATGCCTATGTATAACACAGGTCCAATTGGCCCAATTCAGGCTCCAGGAGCATTAGTTATGAAGTTACGTCTCATTTGCTTCTCAACACGTAGGTAAAGGTCTCCCTCAAAGAAAGAAAAAAAGAAAGGTATAAAATTAAACTAATCCTACTGTCAGTGGAAACTCTCTGGCACTTATCTTACTGTCAAACCACAAAACGAACTTCAAAGGGATGTCTGTTTGCCCCATGGGTATACCTATACTGGAAAAGCTTCCGTAGCCAAACTTAACAGCCTATTAGAATCCACTGAAAGTGGTGTCAAACTACTTGGCTTTATAAATCTTGTCTAGAAAAAGCATAGGAGTTCTTGTTTGCCTTTTTCCCACGAAGAACAAATGCATCAAAACAGAATATTAAGTTGCTGTTGTTCTGAAAGAAGCAATTCCATGCCAGAGTTTCGGAAATGCTAGGGGTTATATACACTAGGGAATTTTAGTGATAGAAAGAAGAGGTCATTAAAGCCGAAGTTGAGATACCTGTGTTAGAAGTTCCTTACTCAGACTTTTACAGGACTTTTGAAGCATTATGGAGCCTTTTGGTAGGACAGCAGCACCCCCTACCTCATAGTGCCCTGAATAAATAATACATTAAAAAAAAAAAAAAAAATCACAGTGCTGATTTTCAACAGTGTGAGAACTTACAAAAATAAGTTACTACTAGTAGAGTCAGAAACAAAAATTTTCTTAAAGCAGAAACAATTTTGCAGATAATTTTTGATTACACTAAGAGAACAACAGTTATAACAAATTGGAAGTAAGGTTCATACGCGCACAGGAGCTTGATYTAAAAGAAAAACCAGATAAATACCCTTACGGACAAAATACTGCCTTTTAGAATTACTTTGCAACATTTTATTCAAAGAAAGTGAAAGAATGCTCTCAGATTATCATACTGTAAATATGGGGATGACATTATAAAGGATATCCTATTAAAGAGGATGAACAAAAACTACTTTCCAGCTCACCTTTGCTGTAAGCTGACCTTTAACATTATAGTAGAGACAAGGTGGTCATTAACAGAATCTTCTTTAAGCTAGGAAAGATCACGTATACCCTTGGCAGCGGCTGAGTATTTCAAACCAATTCAAGAGAACACTATTTCGTGTCAGCACTGTCATGATCTTCCTTTGGACTTCAATTCATACCATTGTAACAGAAAGCATTCCTGGTTCTAGAATCAGAACATCCGTATCCATTATGATACACACTCCAGCTACGGGCACAGCAAAATAGAGATACTGTCTCCATAACCTTTCAGGAAGTTATCTGATGTGCGGATTAAAGTCTAAAACAAGTATCTATTCTGAGAACACTGTGCTGGTTTTGCCTTTGTCCTACACTCAGTATCCTGGTTTTTAATGCAGCATTCTCTAGATCAAGTGAGTTTATATTACTAACTATATTTTTCCTCCCTCAAACTCAGCTATAAAAAAATAAGATTTTTCTCTATCGCCATTAATTAAGGTTCTGCAAGCCAGGCCAGGCCCCTGGTGTCACCTATGCAAGCCTACTATCTTCAAATCAAGACACACATGGAAATTATTTATTCTCATTGCTAACATAAAATCAAGGAATTGCAAGATAAGTGAATTATTCTGAAGATGTACACACTGAAAACGCAAGGCACATTTTCATCATTGTCCTACAATTGCCAAAAAGGTGTAATATTACTCTTCAAAAGTTTATGCCAAATCCCGACTATGCCAGCTTATAGGGAATACTAGCCTGTATTAGGCATACCAACCAGATCCCACTTTGTGCCCAGCTACATATTTTAGCAACATAGTGTTTACTGACATTCATTTATTTTTTTTAAAAAAGAGCTAAAGCGACATAAGTCTTTTGAATGTATTTGGCCTGCTCTACTTATTGGATCAAAACAGATTTTCATTTGTTTTAAATATAGCAATGCTGAAATCTGCCTCATAGCTATAACAGAATGGAAAGAAAAAAAAATAAATTTCCTATGCCAGTCCTGCCTGAAGCCATAAAAACATTTTTTTATTTGTTTCACTTTGGCTGTGCAGAAGTAGCCCTGTGACTGAACAGAAGTTATGTTATAGTCACATAAATGACTACTTATTTTTGCAAACCTGTAATCTGTAGTGAAATCAACAAACTCTGAGCTATGAGTTGCCTGGTAAGTTTTTAGTTTCAATTTTGCGGTTGTTTGGCAGAAGATCTGCATCACTGCTAACCATGCTGGAAGGCGTCCTAAAATTTGAAACATTTATTCCTACCACTTTCCCACATAAAAAAGACAGAATTCTGGAGTCAGTGATGAGCAGATTACAGTCTTGCATCTTAAACAAAAAGTGTGTTAAAGAGTTTCTTAAAAGGATTTTTGGCAACAGCAGCAAAATCTGAAGGATGAAGGCACAGATTATACATAAGGGGCTAACCTCAAAAGCTGTTTTGATCTAGTATAGCATTTGTAAAGTATTTCCACCCCACCCATGTTTTAATAGCTTTTATGTGATAATTATGAAGGTCAGTAAGACTAATTATTATATCTGAAGAAGGGGCAAACGACATCCTACTAAAAACTACTAAAAGTGTTTTACTCTATATGATTCGCATCTTCCTAAACCATGATATGCTAAAATTCCATAAAGCCATAAAGCAATCCTGATTAAAAAAAAAAAACAAACAAGTTCCAAAATGCAAGTCAGGCAGATTGCAATAGGTATTAATCTTGCAAGAGTTCTTCTTAATTACCAATCATTATTTAGACCATCACAGTAAATGAAGCTTTGTCCAACCCCTTGCTTTTTTCTAGCCTTAAGAAATCATAAAAACACAAACACCAGGTTTTCAGTGAGCTGAGTAAGGTGCCTTAATGAACTTAATGAGGTTGCACATCATTCTTTGCACAAGAACTAAAACCTGGCAGTATTAGAACTTACTGCATTTTCCCCATATTTTTATATTTTAATCAAGAACCTAAAATATGCAAAATACTGACACTCCTACATTTTGATGGGACAGACACATGACTTAATTCAGTGTTTTTAAAATAGGTCATTTTGAGCAAACCTCTGAAGTTATTTAGTTTTTCCTACATTAAATATATTCTATTAAATTCAGCAGTGAGTCTGTCTTAAGAAAAGTCTGATATTTAAATCTGAAAACAGTAATCCTATGCATAAAATTCAGTTTAAACAATGTGCAGTAAACCAGAACCCGTCCAGAAAACAGGATTCAAATTGCAGACTTGAGTTTAATCTTTCAGACAGGCTTCATAAGGCAGCACTGAAGCAAGGAAAGGCAGATGCAAAGATGTAGACAGCGATGCCAGATGCTACCCAATCATCTGCCACAATATTAGCATACGGTTGGTAGTGCAAGTCAGACAAAGGCGGTAAAACAAAAACAGTGATAAACAGAATTTGTCTAAAAAAGTTTTCAATTGGATCCTTTCAAAAGCCTCAAGAAAATCAATGTTCTTCCTCCACATTTAGGGACCCCTTTGCCAGATGTTCAATTTTGTTTAGCAGCAACATGTGATGGGTCAAATGATGCCATATTCAGCACTGACAGAAACCAACTTTTCCATTGACTGGTATCAGCAAGAGGGAGCAAGCATGAATCCTCACTCCTCCCGCTGGACAGCAGAAAGACTGAATCCATTCACTGAGACAAAAGGCGACTGCTAGCTCTGCTCGGAAACAGTAACGTTTGGGAGAGGTTTCAGGTGTGGTTCATCAGATGTATATAGAGCTATAAATAGAGGTGCTGTGGGTAAGAGGTTAGCTGTTGCAAAAGAAAGCTTCCTCTGGTGTGCAGCAGGCTGGACTTAGAGAAGCATGGCCTAAGAGCAAGACTTCAAAATTCATTTTATTTCTACATGGAAAAAAGAAATATTTTTTTCAGTTTCTGAAAGCAAGCGGGAGGGTGAAACAGAACTAGGTTGCTGTTGCTTCTCTTGGTTGCTCCTCTTGGTTTTACTGTAACGTGTACAGTAAAAACTAGAACATTACAGTGGCAAGACTTCTCTGATTTTCACATCCTTTTAACTCTGCTAAAATTTCAACTCTTCTTACTAATGGTAATGAACTCAGCATTTTTCTCCCCTCAATAACCTCACTATACTGATAGGATCTCTCAGGTACAAGTTATGGTAAGTCTGACTTAGTTTAAACGCAGTTGTGTTTGTTTTTTTAAGCTGAGGAGCTTAAAAAGCACAGGCAGCGTGCAGCAGCACCAGCGCTCCTCTCCCCAGGAAAAGCAGGCGAAGGGGCTCCTGACAAGGTCTGCTAGCTGCACAGCTGCCCCGAGCCTCGGCTCTGCACCAGCCCGCTGCTGGCAGCCGCCTGCTTGGCGGCAGGGAAACACGGAGCATCGCCGCACGGAGCGCGGGGCACGGCTGGCTGCCCGGACGCTCGCACATGAGGCACAGCAGCCCCAGCGGGGAGACCTGGCCTCCAGCCGGCTCTGCGGCCGCCTCTCCCCCGAGTTCCCCAGCGTCGGCGGGGGGAGCCGCCGCCGCCGCCGCCCTGCGCGCTCGGCCCCGCAGGCGGCGGCGGCGGCACCGGCCC